>SZWC01004093.1:0-11058 GCA_023375785.1 Penium margaritaceum
AGGGGCAGGAGCAGGAACATTACCTGTTGGTGCTGGCACCGGGGTTGGTGTGGGAGCAAGAGTAGGGAAAGGAGTAGGAGCAAGACCAGGAGAAGGTGTGGGAGACAGGGCAGGAGAGGGGGCAGGAATCGGGACAGCGCTGGGAGAAGGAGCAGGGGTAGGAGCAACACCAGGGGCCGGGGTGGGGGTAAGATTAGGAGAGGGAGCGGGTGTGGGGACTGGAGGAGAGGCAGGAACAGGAGCAAAACCAGGAGCAGGAACTGGAGAACCACCAGGCACAGGAGCAGGGGTAGGACTAGGAACATTACCAGTCGGTGATGGCACCGGTGTAGGTGTGGGAGCAAGACCAGGAGTGGGTGTGGGAGAAAGAGTAGGAGAGGGAGCAGGAACCGGAACAGTAGCAGGAGAAGGCCCCGGGGTGGGAGCAACACTAGGAATAGGGGTGAGATTAGGAGAGGGAGCAGGTGTGGGAACAGAAGGAGAAGCAGGAATAGGAGCAAGCCCAGGAGCAGGAACTGGAGCAACACTAGGCACAGGAGCAGGGGCAGGAGTAGGAACATTACCGGTTGGTGCTGGCACCGGAGTAGGTGTGGGAGCAAGACCAGGAGTAGGTGTGGGAGCAAGACCAGGGGAAGGTGTGGGAGAAAGAGCAGGAGAAGGTGTGGGAAAAGGAGTAGGAGAGGGAGCAGGAACCGGGACAGTGGCAGGAGAGGGAACAGGGGTGGGAGCAACACCGGGGGTTGGTGTTGGTGTGAGAGTAGGAGAGGGAGCAGGTGTGGGGGCAGGAGGGGAAGCAGGAGTAGGAGCAAGGCTAGGGGTAGGATTTGGAGCACCACCAGGCACAGGAGCAGGAGTAGGACTAGGAACATTACCAGTCGGTGATGGCACCGGTGTAGGTGTGGGAGCAAGACCAGGGGAAGGTGTGGGAGAAAGAGCTGGAGAAGGTGTGGGAAAAGGAGCAGGAGAGGGAGCAGGAACCGGGGCAGTGGCAGGAGAGGGAACAGGGGTGGGAGCAACACCGGGGGTTGGTGTTGGTGTGAGAGTAGGAGAGGGAGCAGGTGTGGGGGCAGGAGGGGAAGCAGGAGTAGGAGCAAGGCTAGGGGTAGGATTTGGAGCACCGCCAGGCACAGGAGCAGGGGTAGGACTAGGAACATTACCAGTCGGTGATGGCACCGGTGTAGGTGTGGGAGCAAGACCAGGGGAAGGTGTGGGAGAAAGAGCAGGAGAAGGTGTGGGAAAAGGAGCAGGAGAGGGAGCAGGAACCGGGGCAGTGGCAGGAGAGGGAACAGGGGTGGGAGCAACACCGGGGGTTGGTGTTGGTGTGAGAGTAGGTGTGGGGGCAGGAGGGGAAGCAGGAGTAGGAGCAAGGCTAGGGGTAGGATTTGGAGCACTACCAGGCACAGGAGCAGGGGTAGGACTAGGAACATTACCAGTCGGTGATGGCACCGGTGTAGGTGTGGGAGCAAGACCAGGGGAAGGTGTGGGAGCAAGACCAGGGGAAGGTGTGGGAGCAATAGCAGGAGAAGGACCAGGAGAAGGGGAGAAACCAGGAGACTGAGCAGGTGTGGGGGCAGGTCCAGGGGATGGGATGGGAGCAATACCAGGAGCAGGAGTGGGGGCGGGTCCAGGGATTGTCGGAGAAACAGCTGGAGAGGGAGCAAGCACAGGCTCAGGGGCGGGAGCAGGCGTTGGGCTCGCAAGAAGACTGGTTGGGACGAGGAAGCCGTCGATGATCTGCACAGTAGCCAAGGAGTTCTCCAGCACACTAGGCACTGTGACCAGCACTGATGATGCACCAGGACCAGAGGGCGAGGGTGTGAAGCCAAGCGTCGTCGTGCCCGTCTCCAACAGCCTTCTACCGGGCGCGGGAGGTGGAGGACTGGCAGTCCCGTCCGTCACAAAGGACCTGGCCCCCTGGCCCGCAAGCACCGTCTCGTACACAACGGGAGCCTCCACCAACATCTCCTCATAGGTGCGCTTCCCGTTCAGCAGGTTTGAGCTGAGGAGGTCCTGCAGAGCCTGCTTCCTGGTGTCTTGGTTCTCCAGCAAGTCCTTCACAGGGGTGGNATGATGCACCAGGACCAGAGGGCGAGGGTGTGAAGCCAAGCGTCGTCGTGCCCGTCTCCAACAGCCTTCTACCGGGCGCGGGAGGTGGAGGACTGGCAGTCCCGTCCGTCACAAAGGACCTGGCCCCCTGGCCCGCAAGCACCGTCTCGTACACAACGGGAGCCTCCACCAACATCTCCTCATAGGTGCGCTTCCCGTTCAGCAGGTTTGAGCTGAGGAGGTCCTGCAGAGCCTGCTTCCTGGTGTCTTGGTTCTCCAGCAAGTCCTTCACAGGGGTGGGGAGGTTATCCCATGCGGCGTTGGTCGGCCCGAGGATCGTTGCAGGCGAAGTCAACGTCTCGAGAAGCCCTGTCTCTTGCAGAGCCTTGGCAAACAGTCCTGCGCCTGCGTTGATGAGGGCTAAGTAGATCTCGTCCAGCAAAGATTGAGGCAATGGAGCTGAAAAAGAAGCAGGACGACACCACATAGGAAACGCAAGAGAGGTCCACAGTCAGTCACGTTGAAAGCAACATGCAGAGGGCAGAGGAGCACCATGTGGGCATGGAAACAATGCCTTCACACAAGTTTTCCTTGCAACATGTGTATGCAGACAATTTTCACCCTGCGAGCCTCGAATGTGACGTCCCAAAACCCAGGTAACTTCTGTTGTCAAAAAGGAGTTGACCTCGGCAGAAAATCTCACCTGGAGTAGGTACAGGTCCCTCTGGGGTGGGAGGTGTCACTGCTTCTGGGCTGGGAGCAGGTGCAGGTGTTGAGGGTACAGGTGCCACACCTCCCGGAGCAGGTGCAGGAGTTGGCGTCACACCAGCGGGTCCGGGTGCAGGGGTTGGAGCAACCCCTGCAGGTGTAGGTGCAGGAGTAGGCGTCACACCTGCAGGTGTGGGTGCAGGAATAGGCGTCTCGCCAGCAGGTGTAGGTGCAGGTGTAGGGGACACACCAGAAGGTGCGGGTGCAGGAGTTGGAGTGACTGCAGGTGCGGGTGCAGGAGTCGGAGTAATGCCAGCAGGTGTGGGTGCAGGATTTGGAGTAATGCCTGCGGGTGCAGGTGCAGGAGTCGGAGTAGTGCCTGCAGGTGCGGGTGCAGGAGTTGGAGTAGTGCTCGCAGGTGCGGGTGCAGGAGTTGGAGTAATGCCTGCAGGTGCGGGTGCAGGATTTGGAGTAATGCCTGCGGGTGCAGGTGCAGGAGTTGGAGTAGTGCCTGCAGGTGCGGGTGCAGGAGTTGGAGTAGTGCTCGCAGGTGCGGGTGCAGGAGTTGGAGTAATGCCTGCAGGTGCGGGTGCAGGAATTGGAGTAATGCCTGCAGGTGCGGGTGCAGTTGGAGTAATGCCTGCAGGTGCGGGTGCAGGAGTCGGAGTAATGCCAGCAGGTGCGGGTGCAGGAGTTGGAGTAGTGCCTTAGGCGACAGGTGCAGGAGTTGGAGTAATGCCAGCAGGTGCGGGTGCAGGAGTTGGAGTAATGCCTGCGGGTGCAGGTGCAGGAGTTGGAGTAGTGCCTGCAGGTGCGGGTGCAGGAGTTGGAGTAGTGCCCGCAGGTGCGGGTGCAGGAGTTGGAGTAGTGCCCGCAGGTGCGGGTGCAGGAGTTGGAGTAGTGCCCGCAGGTGCGGGTGCAGGAGTTGGAGTAGTGCCCGCAGGTGCGGGTGCAGGAGTTGGAGTAATGCCAGCAGGTGCGGGTGCAGGATTTGGAGTAATGCCTGCGGGTGCAGGTGCAGGAGTTGGAGTAGTGCCTGCAGGTGCAGGTGCAGGAGTTGGAGTAGTGCCTGCAGGTGCGGGTGCAGGAGTTGGAGTAATGCCAGCAGGTGCGGGTGCAGGAGTTGGAGTAGTGCCTGCAGGTGCGGGTGCAGGAGTTGGAGTAGTGCCTGCAGGTGCGGGTGCAGGAGTTGGAGTAGTGCCTGCAGGTGCGGGTGCAGGAGTTGGAGTAGTGCCTGCAGGTGCAGGGGCAGGAGTGGGCATCACACCAGCGGGTGTCGGTGCGGGAGTGGGCGTGACACCAGCGGGTGTGGGTGCAGGAGTAGGTGTAACGCCTGCAGGAGCGGGTGCAGGAGTAGGCGTCACGCCTGCAGGAGCAGGTCCTGGAGTAGGCACCACACCAGCAGGTGTGGGTGCAGGGGTAGGCGTCACACCAGCAGGTGCGGGTGCTGGAGTAGGCGTCACTGCTGCAGGAGTGGGTGCAGGAGTAGGCGTCATACCAGCAGGAGCTGGTGTTGGTGCAGGAGTAGGCGTTAGGCTTGTTGGTGCGGGTGCGGGAGCAGGCGTCACACCAGAAGGCGCAGGTGCAGGAGTGGGTGTCACACCTGCTGGAGAAGGTGCAGTAGAGGGAACGGCTGTGGGAACAGGAGCAAGACCAGGAGCAGGAATTGGAGAACCACCAGGCACAAGAGCAGGGGTAGGACTAGGAACATTACCGGTCGGTGCTGGCACCGGAGTAGGCATGGGAGCTAGAGCAGGAGTAGGTATTGGAGCAAGACCGGGGGCAGGTGTGGGAGCAAGACCAGGGGTAGGTGTGGGAGAAGGAGCAGGAGAGGGAGCAGGAACCGGGACAGTGGCAGGAGAAGAAACAGGGGTGGGAGCAACACCAGGGGTCGGTGTTGGTGTGAGAGAGGGAGCAAGTGTTGGCAGAGGAGGAGGAGCAGGAATAGGAGCGAGGATAGGAGCAGGAACTGGAGCACCACCAGGCACAGGAGCAACAGGGGTAGGACTAGGAACATGACCCGTCGGTGTTGGCCCCAGGGTAGGTGTGGGAGCAAGACCAGGGGTAGGTGTGGGAGCAAGACCAGGAGTAGGTGTGGGAGCAAGACCGGGGGTAGGTGTGGGAGAAGGACCGGGAGCAAGACCAGGGCTAGTACCAGGAGCCTCACCTGTGGGAGCAGGTGCAGGGGTCGGTGATTCCACTGGTACCGGTGACGGAGCTGGACCTGCAAGGGGGGTCGGGGCAGCACCAGGAGCAAGTGCAGGGACAACATTTGGGGCAGGTATGGGGGCAACATCAGGAGGAAGAGTACCAGGAGATGGAGCAGGGACAGGGACAGTCGTAGGAGAAGAACCAGGAGTGGGAGCAGGTGTGGGAACAGGAGGAGAGGCAGGGATAGGAGACAAGGCAGGTGCAGGAACTGGAGCACCACTAGGCACAGGGACAGGAGCAGGAGTGGGTGAAGGGGAACCAGGAGAAGGAGAAGGAGCAGGAGCTAGAGTCGGTGAAGGGAAACCAGGAAGAGGAGCAGGAGTGGGTGAAGGGAAAGCAGAAGGATTAGGAGTGGGTGCAGTGAAAGCAGGGGAAGGAGCAGGAACGGGTGAAAGGGAAGGAGGAGCAGGAGGGGGAGTGGGCACAGGCTCTCCACCTGGAGAGGGAGCACTAGGGAAAGGAGAGAATGCAGGAATTGGGGTTGGAGCCACACCTGGGGTAAGAGCAGGGGGAAGAGCAGGGCCAGGAGCGAGACCAGGGCTAGAACCAGGAGCCTCACCTGTGGGAGCAGGTGCAGGGGTTGGTGCTTCCACCGGTACCGGTGGCGGAGCTGGACCTGCAAGGGGAGTCGGGGCAGCACCAGGAGTAGGTGAGGGGACAACATCAGGGGCAGGTGTGGGGGCAACACCGGGAGGAAGAGTACCGGGAGATGGAGAAGGGACAGGGACAGCCACAGGAGAAGGACCAGGGGTAGGAGCAACACCAGGAATTGGTGTGGGGGCGAGATCAGGAGAGGGAGCAGGCGCGGGAACAGAGGGAGAAAAAGGGACAGGAGCAACACCAGGGGCAGGCATTGGAGCACCACCATGCTCGGGGGCAGGAGCAGGAGCATTACCTGTTGGTGCTGGCGTGAGGGTTGGTGTGGGAGCGAGAGCAGGGACAGGAGTAGGAGCAAGACCAGGAGTGGGTGTGGGAGACAGAGTAGGAGAGGGAGCAGGAATTGGGACAGCGCTGGGAGTAGGAGCAGGGGTCGGAGCAACACCAGGGGTGGGGTTGAGGTTAGGAGAGGGAGCAGGTATGGGGACAGGAGGAGAGGCAGGAATAGGAGCAAAACCAGGAGCAGGAATTGGCAGACCACTAGGCACAGGAGCAGGAGTGGGACTAGGAACATTACCTGTCGGTGATGGCACCGGAGTATGTGTGGGAGCAAGACCAGGAGTGGGAGAAAGAGTAGGAGAGGGAGCAGGAACCGGAACAGTAGCAGGAGAAGGCTCCGGGGTGGGAGCAACACTAGGGATAGGGGTGAGATTAGGAGAGGGAGCAGGTGTGGGAACAGGAGGAGAAGCAGGAATAGGAGCAGGACCAGGAGCAGGAACTGGAGCAACACTAGGCACAGGAGCAGGGGCAGGAGTAGGAACATTACCGGTTGGTGCTGGCCCCGGAGTAGGTGTGGGAACAAAACCAGGGGAAGGTGTGGGAGCAAGAGCAGGGGAAGGTGTGGGAGCAAGAGCAGGAGATGGAGCAGGAACCGAGGCAGCGGGAGAAGGAGCAGGGGTGGGAGCGACACCGGGGGTTGGTGTTGGTGTGAGATTAGGAGCAGGAGCAGGTGTGGGGACAGGAGGGGAAGCAGGAGTGGGAGCAAGAGCAGGAGTTGTGGGAGCAAGACCAGGAGAAGGTGTGGGAGCTAGACCAGGAGAAGGTGTGGGAGCAAGACTAGGAGAAGGTGTGGGAGCAAGACTAGGAGAAGGTGTGGGAGCAAGACCAGGAGAAGGTGTGGGAGCAAGACTAGGAGAAGGTGTGGGAGCAAGACCAGGAGAAGGTGTAGGAGCAAGACCAGGAGTAGGTGCGGGAGGAAGTCCAGGGGAAGGTGTGGGAGCAAGACCAGGAGAAGGTGTGGGAGCAAGACCAGGAGAAGGCATTGGAGCCAGACCAGGAGAAGGGGAGAAACCAGGAGACTGAGCAGGTGTGGGGGCAGGTCCAGGGGATGGGATGGGAGCAATACCAGGAGCAGGAGTGGGGGCGGGTCCAGGGATTGTCGGAGAAACAGCTGGAGAGG
Source organism: Penium margaritaceum (assembly GCA_023375785.1). NCBI lineage: Eukaryota > Viridiplantae > Streptophyta > Zygnematophyceae > Desmidiales > Peniaceae > Penium > Penium margaritaceum. Next base: position 7,022 of record SZWC01004093.1, read on the forward strand.
GGACAGGAGAATTAGAAGGACCAGGAGAAGGAGCAGGAGCAGGGAAAGTACCAGGAGTGGGAGCAGGAGCGGGTTGAGTACCGGGGGAAGGGGTAGGTGTGGGAACAGGAGCTGCACCTGGGGAAAGAGGAGGGGGAGCAAGCACAGGCTCAGGGGCGGGAGCAGGCGTTGGGCTCGCAAGAAGACTGGTTGGGACGAGGAAGCCGTCGATGATCTGCACAGTAGCCAAGGAGTTCTCCAGCACACTAGGCACTGTGACCAGCACTGATGATGCACCAGGACCAGAGGGCGAGGGTGTGAAGCCAAGCGTCGTCGTGCCCGTCTCCAACAGCCTTCTACCGGGCGCGGGAGGTGGAGGACTGGCAGTCCCGTCCGTCACAAAGGACCTGGCCCCCTGGCCCGCAAGCACCGTCTCGTACACAACGGGAGCCTCCACCAACATCTCCTCATAGGTGCGCTTCCCGTTCAGCAGGTTTGAGCTGAGGAGGTCCTGCAGAGCCTGCTTCCTGGTGTCTTGGTTCTCCAGCAAGTCCTTCACAGGGGTGGGGAGGTTATCCCATGCGGCGTTGGTCGGCCCGAGGATCGTTGCAGGCGAAGTCAACGTCTCAAGAAGCCCTGTCTCTTGCAGAGCCTTGGCAAACAGTCCTGCGCCCGCGTCGATGAGAGCCGTATAGACCTCATCCAGCGAAGTCTGGGGCGAGGGAGCTGCAAAGCAAGCACGGACGCACAAGGAGGCAGGAGGCACGAATGAAAGACAGAGATGCAAGGTAGGAGAAGCCTACGTGGAGCTCCGGTTACGGCCCATTACAGGAAGGGCAGAAGAGCAGTTTGCAGAGATCAAGGAAGTGCTTTCATGCAGCATGCCCATGAACTACCTGCAGCGTGCCTCTGCAGTAGCACAATACACCGCGAAGTTCAGCAGTCATACGAAGAGGTGTTAGCTTAGAGTTCAAGATGGCAAGACGATTTCTCACCTGGAGATCCACCTGCTGGCACTGGTGCAGGAGTAGGCGTCTCAGCTGCTGGTGCAGGTGCAGGGGTAGGCGACACTCCAGCTGGTGCGGGTGCAGGAGTAGGCGTCACAGCTGCTGGTGCAGGTGCGGGAGTAGGCGTCACACCTGCAGGTGCGGGTGCAGGAGTAGGCATCACAGCTGCTGGTGCAGGTGCAGGGGTAGGCGACACGCCTCCTGGTACGGGTGCAGGAGTAGGCGTCACAGCTGCTGGTGCAGGTGCAGGAGTAGGCGTCACAGCTGCTGGTGCAGGTGCAGGTGCAGGTGCAGGTGCAGGGGTAGGCGACACGCCTCCTGGTACGGGTGCAGGAGTAGGCGTCACAGCTGCTGGTGCAGGTGCAGGAGTAGGCGTCACAGCTGCTGGTGCAGGTGCAGGTGCAGGTGCAGGTGCAGGGGTAAGCGACACGCCTGCTGGTCCGGGTGCAGGAGTAGGCGTCACAGCTGCTGGTGCAGGAGTAGGCGTCACAGCTGCTGGTGCAGGTACAGGGGTAGGCGACACGCCGGCTGGTGCGGGTGCAGGAGTAGGCATCACAGCTGCTGGAGCAGGTGCAGGAGTAGGCGCCACACCTGCAGGTGCAGGTGCAGGAGTAGGCGTCACTGTTGCGGGTGCAGGTGCAGGAGTAGGCGTAGCACCAGCAGGTGTGGGCGCAGGAGTAGGCGACACAGCTGATGGTGTAGGTGCAGGAGCAGGCGTCACACTTGCAGGTGCAGGTGCAGGAGTAGGAGTCAAAGCTGCTGGTGCAGGTGCAGGGGTAGGCGACACGCCTGCTGGTGCGGGTGCAGGAGTAGGCGTAGCACCTTCAGGTGCAGGTGCAGGAGTAGGCATCACACCTACTGGTGCAGGTGCAGGAGTAGGCGTCACAGCCGCTGGTGCAGGAGCAGGAGTAGGCGCAACACCTGCAGGTGCAGGTGCAGGAGTCGGCGTCACACCAGCAGGTGTGGGTGCAGGAGTAGGCATCACACCTGCTGGTGCGGGTGCAGGAGTAGGTGTAACACCTGCTGGTGCAGGTGCAGGAGCAGGCGTTACACCTGCAGGTGCAGGTCCAGGTGCAGGAGTAGGCGTCACAGCTCCTGGTGCAGGTGCGGGAGTAGGCACTACACCTGCTGGTGCGGGTGCAGGTGTAGGCATAGCCCCTGCAGGTGCAGGAGTAGGCGATTCAGTTGCTGGTGTGGGTGCCGGAGCGGGTGTCACGATGGCAGGTGCAGGCGCAGGAGGAGGCATCTCACCAGCAGGTGCGGGTGCAGGAGTAGGCATCACAGCTCCTGGTGTGGGTGCAGGAGTAGGCGTCACTCCTGCTGGTGCCGGTGCAGGAGTAGGCGTCACACCTGCTGGTACAGGTGCAGGAGTAGGCGTTGCAACTGCAGGTGCAGGTGCAGGAGTAGGCATCACACCACCAGGAGCCGGTGCAGGAGTAGGGATAGCAGCTGCTGGTGCAGGTGCAGGAGTAGGCACCACACCAGCAGGTGTGGGTGCAGGAGTAGGCGACACACCTGCTGGTACAGGTGCAGGGGTAGGCGTCACACCAGCAGGCGTGGGTGCAGGGGTAGGCGTCACACCACCAGGAGCCAGTGCAGGAGTAGGGGTAGCAGCTGCTGGTGCAGGTGCAGGAGTAGGCACCGCACCGGCAGGTGTGGGTGCAGGAGTAGGCGTCACACCTGCTGGTACAGGTGCAGGAGTAGGCGTGGCAGCTGCAGGTGCGGGTGCAGGAGTAGGCGTCACACCACCAGGAGCCGGTGCTGGAGTAGGGGTAACAACTGCTGGTGCAGGTGCAGGAGTAGGCACCACACCAGCAGGTGTGGGTGCAGGAGTAGGCGTCACACCACCAGGAGCCGGTGCTGGAGTAGGGGTAACAACTGCTGGTGCAGGTGCAGGAGTAGGCACCACACCAGCAGGTGTGGGTGCAGGAGTAGGCGTGACACCTGCTGGTACAGGTGCAGGGGTAGGCGTCACACCAGCAGGCGTGGGTGCAGGGGTAGGCGTCACACCAGCAGGTGTGGGTGCAGGAGTAGGTGTCACACCTGCTGGTACAGGTGCAGGAGTAGGCGTAGCAGCTGCAGGTGCGGGTGCAGGAGTAGGCGTCACACCACCAGGAGCCGGTGCTGGAGTAGGGGTAACAACTGCTGGTGCAGGTGCAGGAGTAGGCGTCACACCACCAGGAGCCGGTGCTGGAGTAGGGGTAACAACTGCTGGTGCAGGTGCAGGAGTAGGCACCACACCAGCAGGTGTGGGTGCAGGAGTAGGCGTCACACCTGCTGGTACAGGTGCAGGGGTAGGCGTGACACCAGCAGGCATGGGTGCAGGGGTAGGCGTCACACCAGCAGGCGTGGGTGCAGGGGTAGGCGTCACACCAGCAGGTGTGGGTGCAGGGGTAGGTGTCACACCAGCAGGTGTGGGTGCAGGAGTAGGCGTGAAGGCTGCAGGTGCAGGGGTGGGGGAGGTGCCAGCTGGTGCAGGAGTGGGGCTCACACCAGTGGGTGCAGGAGTGGGAGTAACATTGGCTGGTGTCGGAGCAGGGGCAGAAGTTGGCACACCTGAAGGTGCTGGTGCAGGAGCGGGAACGAAAGAGGGCACAGGTGCAGGGGCAGGTGCAGGACTGGTCTCAAGAGTTGCTGGAACGAGAAAGCCATCCGTGATCTGCACTGTCGCCACATCATTGGAGATGACCCCAGGCGTGGTCACAGTCACCTGAGAGGCTCCAGGCCCTGATGGGTCCGGAACAAACCCGAGCGAGTCACTCGCCTGCGCAAGCCTTCGCCTGCCGGAACCTCCCGCAGCTATCTTAACAGACCTTGCACCTTGCTTGGGAATGAGCGTGTCATATCGGCTTGGAGCTTCAGCCAGAAATTCCTCATAACTCTTTTGCGGACTCAACACGTTGGCACTCAGGAGATCCAGCAAGGTCTGCTTTCTTGCATCACTGGCGAGCAAATCCTTCACAAATTCAGGGAGGTTGTCCCATGCCGCGTCGCTGGGCCCCAGGATGGATGCTGGCGACGTCAGAGTGTCCAGAAGGCCTGATTCCTCCA
>SZWC01004093.1:18716-66643 GCA_023375785.1 Penium margaritaceum
AGCGGCATTCCGGCGGAGGTTTCGGGGGGAGGAGGCGCACTGCAAAATGGTTGAGGGCTGCGAGGGTGACGTGGCGGACGGGGGATGGTGGAGGTGGAGGCGGGATGTGCGTCGCGCAGGACGGGGTTGAACAGTATTGTTGGACGACGGATGCGAAGGATGGATGCGCCGGAAAATTGGGAGACAAGGCCGGACTCGATCCTACAGCATCCTCGTGATGCCACAGAGTGAAGAAATTTGGGTGCCAGCGTGCTTGCGATGGGATGGGCATGGCAGTGGCATGGACACCTGAAAGAGACAACGCGATCCATGTTGCGCAGGTGGGGGTCGTTGACGCGCTCCCGCCGCCGCCTCCCGATTCCATCTGCTGACTTCGCCGATGCCGTAATTAGAACCAGCAGCGGACGACATGGACTGCCGCCCAGGAGCATTTCGAGGCAGCTCAAGAGAAGCAAGACGATAAACATATCGCAAAACGATTGAACCCTTCTGTTTTCATTGTTTCCAATTTGTTGGCGAGTCCTCACTGTGTCTCAAGCAGAAGCTTCACAAAATGTTCCGTCGCAGGCTGCTGTATTGGATGGGCTGCTGGCACGGCCTCGGATCGCAGCGACGACGCAGTTCTTCCGGGCAGACAGAAACGGTGCGCGATGTGCACGGGCGGCAGGGTGGTCGCAGAACGCCCTTCCCTCCCGCCTGGCTTTTGCCGCTGCTTTTCAAAGCCGCGACTGCGCAGCGATCTGCCGGTGAATACCTCGACGACGCGCAGGATGACCTCTGTTGACGGCTGGTGAAGCTAACTCAAGTAGAGTGAATCAGCAATTCCAAACAGGGATCGAGTTCCGCAAACATGGTTTGTCTTTAACACCTAGCTCGAGAGCTGTTCAAGTTATACGTACAAATACAGACCAAACTGTTATCCTTCCAAATGAACTCACGATCAGCGACATGATTCACCTATCTAGATTCGTAGGAACCGTTTCAAATAATCTTATTTCTTATCATTAAGTAGCAATGCCCTAAACTATTTTTGAGGCATAACATGTAGATCAATTCAATTTCAATTTTTCATCATCTACTCTAAATGTCTTAAAACAATGCATTGCTCCGTTAAATAATATTACATTCGAATACTTCTCTCACTATCTCCAATAGATTTTATGATAAATATATGCATAAATACTAATAAATCAAATTTTTTACGTATAGATTCATATTTTTGTGTATCATATTTCATGATAGAAGTGGAAAATATGTAAAAGCCTATGTTAGATAAATTAACTGTTACAATTAAATATTGGAATCCAAAAGTAAGACCAAAGCGAAATTTGATTTCCTCACTTTCAATAGCTAACCACCTATAACAAAATTCATTTTTTCCGTGTATTTCAAAAGGACAAAATAACCTCATGATGTCAAGTTTTCTTTTTTTTTCTCTCAATGGCCCTAAATCCCACTCATAAATGGAAAAATTGGACCTCTTGTAGCAACAATTGCGCATTGAACTTAAAATTATTACTAAATAGTATTATTTTGATGACAAAAAGCCTTCTACTTATAACTTTATCATTGAATTAATCTCATCCAATCTTTATTTAATAACAAAATCGTAAAATAGTAAGGTAGCAATTCATGAATAATAAGTAACAAATAAATTAATCTTGATTTATATCATGTTTCAAAACCCTTGAAAAAAAACGATCAAATTTTGAAATGAATCTTAGAGCATGTAATGAAATGAGGATTTCTAGTTTATATGGCAAAGTTCACCAATATTGAAGGGAAAAATCCTATTCTGAATTTTTATTACGTAAACATTACCATTGAAAAGTTTACTAAGCAATTACCATAATTTTCATCATTTTAAACAAATAAAATCATAAACATTTACCGTAGTAAATTTGCATGTAATTAACCAAAAATAACCTAAAACTTTTTTCAATCTTGAAGATATGGTTTTGATAATATTCAACTAGTAGTTAAGAATGTGGATGTTTATGATTAAGGGTTAAATATTAAACATGCTTCATGAAGAAGGTGTCGTGTGAGGGGTGAAACACAAAACATTTCATGTAATGGGTCACTTAAGGCACAAAACAAAAAATGTTTCCATAGTTCTTACATCTTCCTTACTCTGATGATATTTTTTATTACATTGTATATTTATAAATAATAATTTCTTGAAGGATCTAATGAAAATTTGAGATTTTAATTTATTAGAGGTACTTACAAAATTGAATTTTAACATCTCACATTTTTCATTCATTCATGCCACTATATGCATTTTTTTGTTTTGTGAAGGTGAGTAGAGTATTTTTCCACCAAATACATCATTTATTCAGCGTATCAACGCATTAGAATGGAATGAAACTTTTTAGATGTAGCATTTGATGTATTCCTTTGTTTACCCTTGAAATTCTGACTACATCGGATAGCCTTACTTGCTTGGAGAAAAAACAACAATCTGTTTACTCTCTTTTCATGTATAAATTATTGTATCGTATTTTGATTGAATTTAACTGAGATTTTGCCTCGATAGAAATGGTTTGATGTATCTGGCTGGCTCATGTACATAGGCATTGGTGAGATTGAAGATCTCAGTTGGACTGATTGTGATAAGAAGAAGAAGAGAAGAAAACCCAGGAAAGGCGAACCTATGTTAATCAAGCATATCAATAGTTTTCTGACACCACACTCGGAGCTTCCTTGCCCACTGGTACTGTACACGAGTTGAAATTCTGCCGCCTTTGCGGAGGCGTTATCCCGCCGACTGCTGAAGAAAACGCGTTGATCTGAGACGCTCAGATAAAGGTCTTTTTTTCCCTTCGCCGAGAGTAGGAGCGTTTCATGCGTCGCGAAGGTAGCAGTGTCGGCGACGGAAAGCTTTCGCCCTCGACCGAAAGCCCGTGTTTCCCTGGTCGCATGTAACTTCCCTCACTTCCATCTCTGCCGGCCCGTTGAAGAGCAGCTGCACGAAACGGATTGCATGTCGTGCGACAAACATATTTGTGTTCATAATTTCTGGCATGAGCGATACTCTTCCAACCCGTCCAAACCACTTCGCCGCCGATGATTTTCAGCATCCTTGGCCTTGCGGTCCCCAAGGGCCGCCTTGAACCGTCTGAACGGCAACTAGCGCAGAAACCGGCCTTGACGGAGCAATACCGCATTTCATCTCTGACAGCAGTCCAGCTCAGGCGCCAAATTCCGTAGCCGCTGACACCCATCTGCGCCAACCAAAGCTTGCAAGAACGAATGTCTTGAAGGTTGACCACCATCCCTTGACATGTTTCGACGGTGCTGATGGTTAGCAGGCCTAGGCGTGGATTCTACCAAGGCACCTAAACTGCCGGTGGCTTTGCACCTGGTTTCCCGCAAACACGTCATGTGAGTATTTTTCAACAAGATGAGAAAATTGGTTTCATTTCATAATTTAGCTGTCAATTTCAGGATTTTGAGCGTTTTTATTACCAAATCCTCATTGAATAAAGGCAAATATTTGTACACACGCATAAAATGATCGTCCTTGAATGTAAAGGCTAGCCATGTGTGGAGCCTGAGAAGATCAGAACAATTTTTGGAGAGATTTTATATTTTATTGGAAATGGACACAGATGATTAATGAATTCATCACTTCAAAAGAGGGTCGTAAGCCTCTTCAATGCATTTTTCGTTCGTAACTCATATCCTATTGAAAATAAAACTATTCATGGATTTTTTTAACTTTTCAGTGTTAATTTGTAGGTGAAATCATTCTTTATGCTTCCCTGTGGTGTAGCTGTTAAACAGTGCCCCATCTTGGTAATGAATCTATCATTATGGGAGATTTCAAGCATGACTCACAGCTTCAAAGGTACGATTGTGGGAGATTACACATAATTTCCAATGAAGCATGTACATAATAATGTAATCAATGCCAGCCATGTGTTGATGTGGGTGATACCGACACATGCTGACCTCTTGGCTTGCTGCACACACATCACCTCTTGCAGGTGACTAACGAGTTATTTGACACTTGATGGCGACACATCTATCCGTGATGGTACGCCAATGGTCAAAGAGACAATGTGGACGTCATATGGATGATCCGCTAGCAAGTTGGGCCTAGGACGCCATGGAGATGCAAAAGACGATTATATAGGATTGGATGCATGGGACATGCATGCATTTACCTGTGCACTCTGAGTGATGCTTCACATTCATGTGCTTTGGGGAGGGGGGGGGGGCATCAAAAGAGGGTAGCCTGGGTTGGACCCCCTAGGTACAATGCTGCCGGATTTTGTCTACCAGCATAGCAGGAAGATGGGTGGAGGGCATCTACGTCGGGCCACGCCGTGGGCAAAACCCTACGGTCAAAGATGAGCTTGTGTCTCACCCAACCGGGGGGGAGCCTTATGTTCGCCCATCCACTCAACTCTCTCACTCTCGTGTCACGTTTCTCTAGCCTGAGTGAAGCAATCCTTGTCTATGGCTGCTCTGTGTGTATACTCCCCACTGTGACTTGTTCCCTCGCGTCCCTCATCACTAACTATTGGGATGAGAGCCACAAGGGCACATCTTTTATGCGTGAGAACTGGGTGCTTCGTGGCACCGTCCTGAGATCCACGCCCACTTTCGCATAGTTACCGTTCTCACCATTGTTGTCTTGCCACAACAGCAAACGGACTGCAGCATAGGGGATTTGCAGCCTGCCTACGTGGCATCCGGAGCGAGTAGGACTACAGCGCATGTATCACGCGCCTCCACAGTCCCACGGATCGGAAGCCATCCTCCAAGTCAGCCGTCTCCGTCATTTGTACCAGACAATCAGCACACGGTCTGGGGAGGGCCAGACAATCATATCCCCTGTCCTCCTACCACACAAGGAATAGCGCCATGAGACAGGCGCCCACCAGCACGCTGGGCAGTAGCACCTCGGCAGTTGCGGCGTGCATTGTACATGCCGCTACGGGATTGCAAATACAGGACAACAGCAGTAGTAGAAGCAGTAGTAGTAGTAGTAGTAGCATCTACGGCCGCAGCAGCAATAACACTAGCAACGGCGTTGCCACAACAGCAACTGCAGCAGGACTCCCAGTAATAGCTATAGCGGCAAACAACGACACTATTCCAAGCAAGAGCTACATTGGCTGTAGCAACTGTAGGTGTTACGGCAGGTGCAGTCATAGCTAGACCATCGCCGTCCTCCGAACAATCCGCCACACTTGTAGCCGCAACATTGCATTCGCTATAGTAGCAACTGCAGCGACAGCACTGACAACCTCAACAGCATACCCGCAATTGTTCTAGAAGCATCGACAACGACATCTGTGGCAACAGTAGCAACAGCCTCGGCGTTGGCATTTGCAACCAAGGCAATGGCATCATTCATGCACTAAACCGCTCGCGCATCCACATCATCGTTCATAGTGGCAATGACAGTAGTGTCAGCTGTTGCAAAGATGTGAACCTAGCGCAATTGGAGTATTCCATAGTAGCTCCGATTGGCTCCGGTTCCAACGCACGCGAACCACTGCGTCACGCTGGGCGGTGGTACGCGAGTGACAACGGGTCTATAATATCACACGACTTTGCATCGCCAATGCCGTCACTGTCTCGTTCTAAAGAGGTAAGAACCTCCGTGTCCCCTATTCAAGCCAATCACAACTTGGCACAGTAACGGCCGACCACGACACGGCGCCCCCTGCGCATTATGCACTTGCATTCACTAGGGTGCCAGAAGGTATCATCGATGTAGCCACCTCAACGTTAGGTACTTTCATAGGTGCTGCACGTACCGCACATGCACCCACTGCCATTTCCATCGGTTGCGTCGTTCACACCTGCACAGAGGCTGTAGTGGCCCTCGGATCGGTGGTGGCAACGACAGCTGACCTTGCATAGCAGCTAGCAGCAGCCTCTACTCAAGTGGCAGCTGTAGCACTATCTCTTGCCACCTCCATCTCCTCTGCCGCTTCAGCCATTCACATCTCCACGGTAGCAACCGTTGCCCTCGCATCAATGGAGCCGTCCTTCTTCCGCTTCCACGTCGTTGTCATCATCTCAGCCACTACAGTTGCATCGAATCTAAGTGCAGCCGCATTCTCTGGAGGCTTTTGCCTTGTTATCCCCCTTGTTGCTTCCGTCTCTCTCCTTGCTGCCACTCTAGTTACATCAGTTCATCCGCTTTTTGATGCCACCCGTCGACTTGTATATCTCGTCTACCTTCCTACTATCGTCTCCTCTATGCTGTGCGTGGATGTCTTTTGGGTCGGGCTGTCGTGCAGTATAGCGAAGTCCATCCACTCGCCCTCTTTGACTTTCCTACACCCACTAGGGCATGGGAAACTCTGTTGATTTTTTGGTGTAGAGTTGTTTGTCGTCATGCTTGACGACGATGAGTCTTTTCTTGTAGAGCTACAACGCGAGCTACGTGTCGCTCGTGAAGCTTAGCATGTCGCTGAAGAGCGCCTTCAGGCGCAAACCGATGACCCGCGCCAAAGTAGCTGATGAGGTCCATGCGTCGGTCCTTTCTTGCTTACCTGTCGCATCTCTCAGTAGGACCCCTACAGCGCCTGGTGCAATGTCTGCCACCTCCCGCTCCACTTCCTCTAATCCTACTACGTGTGCCTTGCCTGGATGTGCTACCTTTGTTGCTGCCCAACCCATCATAGTTGTACCCCGCCAACACGACTTCTACTCCTAGCTTCCAGTGCTCGTCCTAGCCTGGTCTTCTCCACCTGGGTCGTGCACTAGAGTGCTTGGGCGCAGGGGGAATGTCTATGGGACTATTGCTTCCCGACTGACCTTATTGACGACCCTACATTTATTCCTGTCCCCTTTGATTCCGCTCGTGCCATGCGAGCTCTCATCGTTGGTGCAACTGACCACGTGATTGATGACATGGACAGCTATAAAGGCGATCGAGCAACACACGCTGCCGCCAATCCCATCGGCGTTTATTCGTTCCTGCATCGTTGCTCCATTGTCACCGGCGAGGCTGTCCAAGGCATCCACACTATTGAGTTCAATACCTTACGCATGCGTGCTAATGAGGCGGCTGACGTGTACCGGGCCCGTGGCACCAAGCTTCTTTGTGAGCTTGGGGATGCTTCGCCTGGTCAGCTCTCAATTGTGCTCACTATTGTGAATGGCCTCATCCCAGAGCTCTTCGACCTTCTACCCGACGTCAAGGTTGACGAGTTGGTTCATCTTGTGGCACGGCCCGTTCCTCCAAAGTTCCCACCTTGGGATGGTGCCGTATGGGACTTTGTATCTGAGCGTACAGATGCCTGGTGGACTGGCCTACAGAACAGGCGTCTACACCGCTCTATTGTCACTTGCATTGTTGCTCTCACCATCTCTACTGCTCCTTCCTCCACTTCCACTTCTCGCGCATCATCCTCAACTTTAGGAGCGGGAGTTCATGCCGTGCAGGGGCGCAGTCGCGGTAGGGGTAGGGGCGGGAAGGGGAAGGACAAGAAAAAGGAGGCTGCATCCTGTGCACCGATCCGCTCAATCATTTGCTGGAACTATGGCTCGCACAAGCATGATGCCCGGAAGTGTCTTGCTCCCCTAGTTGACACGCGCCTGGCGGTCGCGATGCGTGCCCACTAGGCTCGCACTTCCACTTCATCCTCATCTGCCGCGACATCCAGCCCATGCACCAGCTCCACCTCCTCGATGGCGCACGCCCACTCCACATTTGGGATCTCCTTTGCTCCTACCTTTCCCTTTCCCATGGGGGTGGCCTTTGCCCTATGGCGCAGCGTCATCCATTGGGCTCCCTTTCTCTACTTCTATGCCCTCGCCATATCATCTGTTTCCCTCCTCGTCGTAGCCATCTTCCACTACTCCATTCGTCTCCTCGTTGCCAGTCACGCCGGCGTCGTCTGAGAGCGTGCATCAGCTGAAGCGGTCTCTCATTCACCTACTACGCCTCCACGATGAGGTAGGTGAGAGTGCGACCGCATGTCCCATAAGTCACGTGTGTTAGGGTGACGTCTTACGTGGAGACCCGTCCTTGGAGGTTGAGGGGAGTCCGCCTGCATTCATCCCGTGGATTAAGATGTGGTAGTCTAAGATCCCTCCCTGATATCTTGCTTCTTGTGGCTCGCTCTCCTTGTCTCCTCCCGTTGTCGGCACTATAGCCACTTGTGATGTATTGCCATCTGTGCGTGTTGTTGGGGACTTGTGGATCCTTGATTCAAGGGCCACCCACCACATGACCTCTGTTCATGCTGCGCTTGTTACCCTCGGCCGAATTTGCTCTGTCTATTTCACTCTTACTGGCTCTGCTTAGATGCTCCCTGTTCAGGGCGTTGGTTTCTTGTGCTTTGTGGGTCCCATTTGTCATGCGTTCATCCATGACGTGTTGTACATTCCCACTCTCGAGGTCGTCTTGCTGTCTGTCACTACCTTGGACGAGCAGGTTATGGACTTCAAATCCAATCATGGTTTTGGCACTGTCTTGTTGCATCGAGCTGGTCATTCTGTTGTGCGTAGTGTGCGCTGTGAGCAGTTGTAGCTCGTCCCTTTGCTCGCTCCCGTCTCCTCTCCTACTTGCACTTCGCTTGTCCACGTAGCTCCCTCTCTCTTCCCTGAACATTGTCACCTTCGCCATGTGCATACGGACGCCATCACCAGCATGCTCTGTCTTTAGCCTGTCCGAGGCCTTGAAAGTGCCTCCTTCCCACCCCCTTGCTCGGCCGACAGTCCCAACTGTGTCTTAGGTAAAATGCATCGCTCCCCTTCCTTTTCCTCTGACAGTTAGTCCATGGATACGCTTGATCTTGTACATGCAGATGTGATGGGTCCTTTATCTCATGACTTCCTTGGTGGGGAATGTTGTTATGTTTTGTGCCTTACCGACGATTTTTCTTGTTACTAATGGATTTTTTCTCTTTGCCAGAAAAGCAATGTCTGTTGTGTCCTTGACTCGTGGCTTGTTCATGCTGAACATGCCTCCCAGCAATCCCTGCTTCTCTTTTGCAGCGACCGCAGCGGTGAGTTCATGGGCCCCATTGCTCGCCTTCTAGAGTCCCGTGGGGTCCGCATCGAACTCACCGCCCCTTACACTCCCCAAAAAATGGAGTTTTGGCATGGTGGAACTGTACGCTTGCTGATGGCGTGCGTTCCTTTCTCTCTTTGTCTGGCGTGTTCCCCCTCTTTGCCTTGGAGGCGATGAGCTACATGACTTGGGTGTGGAACTACGTCCCTCATGGTCCCCTTCCTCGGTACATCGCCTTGTTCAAACAGTGGCATGGTCGTCGTGCTGACCTCTGCCCTGCCCGGGTGTGGGACAACATCGCCGTTGTTTGGCCTCTAGACAACATTTGTGATGGGAAGTTGTCCCCGCGCGGTCGCCTTTGTCCCTTTCTTGGCATTTCGGCCAAGTCCAAGGCCTGGCACTTTTGGGATCCCGAGCTTCAGCGTGTCGTTGAATCACGAAATGCTCTGTTCTTTGATTTGGTCTTCCTCCGTGACCTTGACGCTCATACCTCCACATCCTCCCTCTCTTGGCTCTTTCAGGTTGGGGGGACTCTTCTTGCACCGTCTCACCCTATGCACCTCATCTTCTGTACTCCCCCGCATCTCACCCATTCTCTGTGTCGTCGCCATAATTTGCCGCTCCATCACCTTTTGGGCCAGCCAGTCCTATACTCCCAGCGATGTCGTTGTCGTTGACTAACACTCCCTTATTCCCTTCGCCTGTCCTCTTGCCCCCTCCGGTTGCCTTTCCTGGGTCATCTCCCGTCTCTGCTTCTGTCCCTCCGCCTGTGCCTCTCTCATCCCCAATAACCATCACACCTATGACCTTCGTAGCGCCTCCACCGGCTACACCGTTTTCCCCCTTTGTTTGTGGAGGGTGGCTCCATGCGCTCTCTACACGTCCTTACACTAGTGGCTCCTCTCGCACTGGCACCTCTCACCCTTCAACCTCTCAGACAAGCTCTGAGGCCATGCCTCACACTACCGGTCTTAATGCCCTTGGGCTGGCCACAAGGGTTGTGCATCCCAGCACTGGCCTTGGGTACGTGCTCAATGCGGATGACTTCCAATGTGCTCTTGAGGCATCTATGGTAGGCTATGTTGACAATTGCCATACCACAGCCGGAGCAATCACACTGCCACCAAAGCCCAACACGGTACGTCGGGCACGTGCGTATCCTGATGCCCAACTATAGGAGGTGGCTATACATGAGGAGCTTAATGCTTCGGACAAGCATACCATCTAGGAGCTTGTAGATCTCCCATCCAGGCGCAAAAGCTGTCTCTACATGCTAGTTCTTCCGACGGAAATGAAAGCCTGGTGACATAGTCAAAGGCTACAAGGCCTTGTCTTACCAAGGGGTTCTCTCATATTCTTGGCATCAATTTAGACGAGACGTTTGCTCCTGTGGGAAGGTAGAAGATAGCGAGGGTGCTCCTCAGCGTGGTCGCTCACCACGATTGGGAATTGGAGCACATGGATGTGAATAACATGTTCTTTCAGAAACGTCTAGAAGATGAGATCTACATGGTGCAGCCACCTCGATTCACCGATGGCACTGAGAAGGTGTGGCAACTACGAAAGGCTCCTTATGGCTTGAAACAGTCAACACGCTGCTAACCAAGAAATTACGTCCATCCTCGAGAAGGGAAGGTACCACCATAGTACAATCGACCCTACGCTCTTGATGAGCCAGCAGTTGGCACCCTTTGTTGCGATCCTAGTGTACGTTGATGACCTATTGATTACGTCACCCAACGCCTATTGTACAGTGCGCTTGGTGAAGGCGAAACTGTAGTCCACACACAAAATGGAGGACTTGGGTCCCGTTCGAGACTTCTTCGGGATGGAGCTCGAGCGCGATCGCCAGCAGCGTACTCTTCGTGTCCACCAGGCTGCATATGTGCATGTTTGGGGGGAGAGATTTGCTTCCCTCCCTGAGTGTGTGCCGACTGAGTCAACGCCGATGACCCCTGTTGGTCGGAGGTTGCTCAAGACACTTGATGTGTCTAGGCTAGGGGAGCTGGTGGATGTCACCGAGTACCTTTGTGTCATCGGCTCCCTCATGTATCTTGCCACAACTACGTGGGTGGACGTGGCCTTTCCGTTGATTTTTTTGGCATAGTGTTTGTAGTATCCACGATTGTGTCACCTAGAGGCCGCATTTTGCGTCATGTGCTATGTGATCTGAACAACACAGATTAGGCTTTGGTACAGGGCACAACCCTCTGTTATTGTTAACGAATACATTGACATTAACTAGGCTCATGATGTTGACGCCCGCAGCCGCACGTGGTACATATTTCTTGTCAGGTGAACTGTAGTATCTTGGAAGAGTGGAAAGTAAGAATACATGGCACAGAGGTGGAGCGAGGCAGAGTATGCAATGCTTGGTGCTAGCACATGTGAGAGCGTCTGGTTGTGCCGATTGCTATGGTTATTGCGCGTGCCCATCCATTGCATCACCGTGCATTGCAATAACTAGAGCAGAAAGGCCATTGCCGAGCATTTTGGCATGCATCATACACGCACAAAACATATCAATGTTGAACATCATTTTGTGCGTGAGCAGATTAATGCTGGTGATGTTCGCATTGCTTGGGTCGAAACTCGCCAGCAGCGAGCCGACTTCCTCACGAAGGCATTGAGCAGCAGCGCCTTCAAAGAGGTTGTACATGCCATTGGTCTTTCATGTGCTTGTGATTTTCCTGGATGATTTTTGTTGTGCCTGTTGTTGTTGTACATGCCGTTTTCCCCAAATGTGCCCCTATATAGTCCAATATTGGTCTCTCGTGAATGTGGTCATCCTCGTGTTACTCGCCTGTGTGCATGCATCATTTGCGGGTCGTGGGGGAGCAAATATGTGGGTGTCATCCCTTACAGGTGACTGACGAGCTGCTCGACAATTGATGGCAACACATCCATCGGGGTTGGTACGCAGGTGGTCGAAGAGACACTGTGGCCGTCACATGGACGGTCTGTCGAAAGGTTGGGCCCAGGCCGCCATAGAGATGTAGAAGTTAGCTATGTAGGATTGGATGCATGGGACCTGCATGCATTCACCCTTGCATTCAAGATGATGCTTCACAGTCTTGTGCTTTAGAGGGGGGTTGCCATGAGAATAGGGTAGCTCGTGTTGGACCCCCTACGCAGAATGCTACCGAATTCTCTCCAGCAGCATAACACAAAAACGGTGGAAGGGACGTAGGTCAAGTCACGTCGTGGTCTAAACCCCACAATCAAAGGTGAGCTCTCAAATCATCCGACGGTGGGGGAGCCTTACGCTTGTCCATCCACTCGACTCTCTCACTCTCTTGTCATGTTTCTGTTGCCGAAGTGAAGCAATCCATGTCCATGGCCGCTCCGTGCGGTGTACTCCTGACTGTGACTTGTTCCCTCGCGCCTCTCATCACTAACTACAAAATTTTCATGAAGTAGTCACAGCTGCCTCACTCGTATGCAACAAGTCGAACATGTCATCTACAACTACGTCCTAAAAAGCCACGTTCATTCTGTTGTGATGTACTTCTTCCTCGTCTATGTGTGCAACAAACTGTGACCATTACGCTGTGTTCATGCTTGTGCATGTCATTGATGCGGACGTAGTTAACGCTGGAGCACCGTGAGATGGTGAACCGCCTATCAACTACTTTCAGAGAGCTGGCACGACATCCCGAGTGCGTCATGGGACACTCTGTAGCCTTTATGTTTTTTCTTGATTGACTCGCTTTTGAGCCCAATTTGCATGCTTTCCACTAAATCTCCAATCGATGTGTCCGGCTCCAAACTCCGCATACAAAGGATCACAAAGTTTTGCATTAAGATGACTGGATGTAGAGTTACCACAAAAAATGACTTTTTCCTTGATTTTTAGGACAAACGGACATTGCCGTGTTTGTCGCGTGCCATACGCCATAACAATATTCTATATCTACCTCTCACTTGTCCTTTATCTCTTCATGCAAACCTGTTTAAGCCAATGAGACGTTATGCCTCTCTCTAGTCCAACCGTTGCTATTCTTTGCACGTGCTTGCTTGATCATGTTATGATGTGAGCCGTCCCCATCCATTTGCGTTGCTTGTATGACCACTCATTCATGTCAATGCACATCCCTGATGCAGACCCAATCGTACGTGCAGGACCAATATGTGGTGGTCCCAACCACCACCAATTGTCACACAGCTTTCACGCTGTCTCGTGTGCTTACAGAGTCCCTCATGGCTAATAAAGGTTGCCGATTGATGAGCCCGTCAAGGGTGTAATAACCCTTCTACCAATTTGACAAGGGGGTGAGGAACGCCCTACCCGGTGCTTGCAAAAAGACTCTCCTATCCGGTAGTTTGAACAAAAACCTAGATAACCCACTTGCTTCACCATGCTTGATAAGCGGCATGCGCCGTTAATCGAGCAAAGCAAAGTGGGACATGTCAACACCCCTCGTAATCCTCGCTCCCACGCGAGAATCCCGGGTAAGCAATGACCTCCTTGTTTTTCTCCCCATACGCAAACCCCCTTGTTTAGTTTATATGTTTCGGCAGGCAGACACCGTTGGTTGTGCTAAAAATATACGCATGTGAGCTCTTGCCCTTGCCCATGTACACACATCATCACTGTAGGTGACTCTAGTGACATGAAACTCAAGGTGCACACATAGTGGACTGAGCATCTCTCGTGCTTCTACCGGGTACAAGATTGGCGGGAGCTCCATCATGTTCAGATGTGCCTTAGAGTAGGATTGTAACGCCTTGTCCTTGACGCCACAGCGGCCTAGTGTGTTCTCTTGCATACTAGGTAGTTTAAGCTCATAACTAGCACCTCTTACAAGTATCAGAGCAGGAGGGATAACCCCCTTCCTCTCCTTTGATCCAGGGCCTCACGTGGTATGATGCAAGCAACATTCACGGCGACATTTTTGCAGCCGCGACGTCTCCCACGTGCTTGCACCACAACTCTGTAGCTCTGATTCATGGGAGCACTACGTCATGGCGCAGCGGAGACATTTTATTCTCCGTTCATTGCAGTTTTGAAATTCTACAGTCATACAGACCCGCAGATCTATAGATCTATACTCCGCACCTCTGCATTCTCCACAGCATTGCACCTCTGCTACTCCACATTCTTTGCAATCAGCAGCTCTACTACTATGTAACTCTGTAGTTCTGCAACTCTAGAGCTCCTCAACCACGGAGTCTTGCCTCACTTGGTCTAAATTAACTCTTGTCCGGGCCTGATCCACAACTCCACGGCCCGCAACCCACAGCCCGCGGTTCTGCACTTTTGTAGCTTTACAATTTAACTGCCCAGTATATCCTTGGCCACGCAGCTCTGCAACTCAGTAGCTCCGCAACTCTGCTACCGCACAGTTCAGCCGCTCTTTGGCCCTAGAGCTCTGTGGCATTGCAGCACCAAGGCACTCCTACCTTCAGCTTCTTGCCTCTCGACAACGTGATAGCCACACAACTTTATAACTCATCCATTCCCACAACCCAGCAATTTTGCGCCTCAATAGTAGTAGCAACCGCATTTGCTACCGTTGCCGCCACTCTAGCTTCTTTGCCTTTGACAGAGCTGATCCCTACCTCTCCGGCTACTGCACGTGAGTCTTTTTGCATCACAGAGGAGGTCACAAACTACAAGGAGCGGGCGGAGTACGAGGTGTGGTCTCGTCGCCTTCATTAGAGCCCATGGTACTACCGTAGAAGGGACTACAACCCCATAACTGATTACACTTGTGTGGTTGCAGCCGAGTTTGCCACCTGCTACCAGTCTGTTTTGGATGACTTGCCAATTGTGCAGAACACGCCAGCCATGGGGTCTCTACGAGATCAGTATCCTCCTCAATCAGTTGTAAGCCCTCCCATTACGCGTAGGACACGTAGACAGAGTCGGTATGTCACCCCTGATGGGGCGGCACCAGCAGCACCAAAAACACTAACAACAACCCTTAGATCTTTCGCTCCTCATCCTACTACATCACTAGCAGCCTCAGGCTCCGCAACAGCCTCATCTACATCCTCTCATGTGTTTTCTGAATTGGAAGTTGCGCTTGTCTCTACTGCTATTGCCTCCTCTACTTTCACTGCCATAGCATGTGCTTCACATGCCCTTGCCAACATTGCTGTTGGTAGGGCCATTGACAGTTATGCAGCTGATGGAATCGGTCAGGGACATCTTACAGCAGCCGCAGTCAACATTGCCATACTGGTTGCCGCCGCAGCTGACTTAGTAGCAGTAGCGGGAGCAGCCACTGTCCTCTTTACTGCAGTCGTCTCCATTCATTCCTCTACAACTCAATTTTCCTCTGTAGTCGTGTCATCTATCCTTGGCCATTACGTTCGCGTCTTTGTCATCAGAGCCATGGCCATCTCCACCCTCGTTGGTGCAACTCTGACTGGGATCACTTGTCTCATTCTTTCTACGTCTTTGTCTGTAGCTGACATCGCAGATTCAGCAGCAGCTGTGCTTCCATCTTTGTTTGCCTTGTGCTGCTACTTCTGGTGACCTTGGCATACTCGCCTTCTGGACCCCTCTCCCCCTTTTCTCTTTGTGTGGCCGTGTTTGTGTGTTCATGTCTGTTGCTTTACAGCATTACCTTGAGTGCCACTCCTACCATACATTCCCAAGCCCACTGGGGTAGGGGAAACACTGTCAAAAATTCTCTAGCAGAGTTTTCACCTGTTCATCATGCCTTTTGATGATGATCACTGCATCGCACTGCACGCAGAGTTGCAACGAGCGCGAGCTTCTCTTCAAGCAGCACTCACAGCATATTGCAATGTAGAGGAGAAACTACACAACAAATAAGCTGACCAGGAAAAATTTGCTAACCACATAGCAAACCTGGTCCTCAACTGCCTACAGCATGCACTACGCTCCACGCCCTCTGCCTCCACAATTGCTGGTATTGTTGTTCCATTCTCCACTTCACCCACTTCCACATCTAATGCCTCTGGCTCTCTCACGTCTGAATCTCTTGCCGTCACCACTACAGGTGCAGCTATCCCCAAGGCACTCACATTGCCCCCGCATCACAAACCTGACTTTGACTCAGCACCGCCTGATTTCACGTCTAACCTCACCTTCTCTTCCTGGGAAGTTTGCTTCAATGCATGGACACAAGGTGAACAACTTTAGGAAAAATACCATGAACCAAATCCCTTAGCCAATCCCCCTTTTGTTCCAATCGATACTGAGTCTGTAGGTATTTTCTGTGCCCTCATTCGTGCTCGACCCAATGGTACCCTCCTCCAGTGTTGTCATCACTCCTGACCCGCCTGATGACGACCGCCAGCGTCATCTATGTGATGACGGAGGTGAGAGTGGGTGTTCGGATTTGGAGACAGTTCAGCGTGCTATTGATGGCGCCTTGCGTGATTCTTTATCTAGTTACGTCCAGGAGTGTCCTCCTAATGATGTCTTGTGGATTGAGGAGTGGGAGTTTGTCCGCTTGCCTCCTTATCTCACAGCTTGTGGTCAGCGTATTCCGCCGAACGCAATTGTTGCCATAGTCAGTCGTAACCCTACCATCGTTCGCGTGTCGGGTAGCTTTTGGATCCTTGACTCCAGGACCATGCACCACATGAACCCGTTGTGTTCCTTGTTTTTCTCGCTTGGTCCTGTTAGCTTTGTCCATTTTCTTCGCACTGGCTCCAACCAACTCCTTCCAGTTTAGGGCATTGAGGTCGTTTGCCTTGTGGCAACCAAAGGAGAAATGTTCTTGCCTAATGTGCTGTGTGTTCCCTCTCTTGAGTTGAGTCTTATCTTTATTATGACACTCAATGACTAGGGCGTGGAATTCTGCTCTAGCCACTCTATTGCCTCCATCCCTCATTGTACTTCTGGTTGCATCTTGCTATAGAGTACCCGATGTGGTTGCATATTCCACGTTCCCTCCTTTGCCACTACCCCTGGCACTTCTACTCATGTTCATGTTGCTCACTCCCTTTCCACTGCATATGCGCAGCTGCTGCATTGCCAGTTATGCCATATTCATATTGTCGCCATTAAGAGGCTGCTTTGTATGCTTCCTACCAACGGTCTTGATGCCGCCACCTTTACCGCTCCACGTCCTATTGACTGCCTCGACTGTACTCAGGGAAAAATGCATCGGTCCCCATTCTCCTTGTCTTTGTCATGCACTTCTCATCTCCTTGACCTTCAGCATGCAGAAGTCATGGGACCCCTTCCTCATTAGGCTCTCAGGAAGGTTGGTCGCTATGTCCTCTGTCTCACTGAGGACTTCTCCCGATTGCACTGGGTCTTCGTTCTCAAGCAAAACAGTGATGTCTACTCTACCCTTGAGTCATGGCTTCCCCAGGCTGAACTTACCTGTGGTCACTATCTTCATGTCCTTTATTCTGACCGCGGGGGGAAACTCATGGGACTGATGCGTTTTTTTGTACATCTTGTGGGGTGTATGGAGCCTATGGCTCCCTACGCACCTAAAAAATGGCATCTCTGGCCGCTGGAACAGGATCCTCGCTGACGATGTCCGCACCCTCCATAGTGTCTCTGACCTCCCTCCTCTCTTGTCCTTTGAGGCCATATCATACGTGACCTAGGTCTGGAGTCGTTTGTCCCAGGGTCCTCTCCATTGTCATATCACCCCTTTTGAACGTTGGTACGAATGTTGTACTGACCTACGCCTTGCTCGCATCTGAGGTTGTGTCGCTATCATCTAGCTTCCCGAGGAGCTTCAAGATAGGAAACTTTGTCCCCGTGCACGCTTGTGCACCTTCCTCGTTGTTTTTGCCTTTTCCAAAGCATGGCGTTTCTGGGACCCCAACAGTGCACGTGTTGTTCGGTCTCGTGATGCTCTCTTCTTCAAAGATGTCTTTCCTCGTGCCCTATCTCGTGTTGCTCCACCCTCTTCTCTGTCCTTGCTTTTTCAACTTGAGGAGGGTCTGTCCCCGCCTCTGGTATCATAGCAATCCCTCCTCCTGTTCATGCAGTCCCTGTGGTTCCTCTTCTCCCTGTTGTCCCTCTACTTCTCCCCCCTTTCCTGTTACTGACACTCTCCACAACTCACCATCCGGTTCTCCAACTTTGACTTCCTCGGAGTTGTCACCGGCTCCTCCTTCTATGTTATCTGATTCCACATGAGCACCCCCTAGCGCTTTGACACAACCCCTTGCTCATGTCTCTTCACATTCAACCCCGCATGTCACTCACTCCTGACTCACCTCTAATGCCTTCTCTACAGACCTGAGCGTCCATTGGCGAGACAGAATCCCCTCCTATCTCTGATGCTCCTCCAGTTGGGCCAGAGCCATACACTCGCGGGAGGTGACTTTCCTCACTCTCAAAACACTCTGCTTCTCAACCCTCTTAATGTCACACTCGTTCCAATGCATCCTCCACCACAGCCGGCTCTTTGACCAGACTTATTTGTCTGGATGAACTCGGACTTGCTATAAGTGTTGTCCACCCTAACTTGGCTTTGGACTGGCTCACATATTCCATAGTGCCCTTGAGGCCTCTGTCACTAGCTATGTTGCCGCATGCTTTGCGGCGAGTGAGTTGCATTCACTTTCCTCAGTGCCTACCAGTATTTGATAGGCGCATGAGGCGGTTGATGTTGACCTCTAGGAGAAGGCCATACAGGACGAGCTCACCGCCCTCAAGGAATATGGGGTCTTCAAACTTATTGATCACCTAGTAATTCGCAAGGTTGCTTTGGCCCCATGGCTTCTCTGGCCGCAAGTTGAAGCCTGACCGCAAGGTCAATATGTACAATGTTAGGCTCACTGCCAAGGGATTCTCTCAGGTTCCAGGCATTGACTTTGATGAGACGTTCGTTCTAGTCGGGCGAGACACCATCGCATGTGCTCTCTCGAGCCTAGACACTCAACATGACTGGGAACTGGAGTAGATGGACGCAAATAATACATTCTCACACGGATGATTGGATAAGGATATCGGCATGGTACAACCTCTTGGCTTCACTGATAGTACAAACAAGGTCTGGCGTCTGTGTAAGGCCCTGCATAGACTCAAGTAGTCGCGTTGCTGTTGAAAAATGGAGATCTCCTCCACTCTCGGGCAAGGCGGCTACCACCATAGCACTCTCGATCTAGCACTCTTTCTTAGCGTACCCTTGACGCCCATCGTGGCCATTCTAGTCTATGTAAACAATCTCCTCATTGCTTGATCCATTCCTGCAAATGTGTAGTAACTGAAGTTCCCCCAGCAGTTCACATACAAGATAAAGGACCTGGGTCTAGCTAGAGTGTTATGTGGCATGGAACTCTAGCATGATCGTGAGCATTGCATACTAAACGTACACCAGGCTGTCTACATACGCAGCCTGGGGGAGTACTTTGTCTCCTTGATGACTGACACCACCACTACGTCCACATCAATGAATCTAGCAGGTAAGCACCTGCTGAAGTATCTCGACAAATCCCAGCAGGGAGAGCTCGTCGATATCACAGACTACCTCAGTGTCATTGAGCCTCTGATGTACTTTGCTGCCACCACCCGAGATGATGTGGCCTTCTCGGTCAACTTCTTAGCTTACTTCTCCCAGCAACCTTGTCAAAGGCACCTCGAGGTAGCATTGCGCATCATTTGCTATGTGCTATCCACGGTGCGTGTGGGACTATGCTACAAAGCACAACCCACTGTGGTCATTAAAGAATACACCGGCAGTGATTTGGCTCATGACACAGATGCCTGAAATCGCACTGGCTACATCTTTCTTGTTGGTGGGACTGCCATCTCTTGGAAGAGAGGAAAAGAGGGATGTGTTGCACATAGCTCTAGTGAGGCAGAGTTTGTAGCGCTTGGTGCAGGTACGTGTGTGTTGGCACTACTAGGTGTGGTGGAACCCTCAAGGATGCCTAAATCTCACTGATGCACAATACATGTATTTGGGGCAGCCTTTGGATGCCTTTGGTGAAGAGTGTGAAGCACAAGGACCACGGCTGTGAGTGGGCAAAACATGTTGCATTCAGTAGAACTGAATCAGAATACGTTTTTGTTCATTAGCATAGTAAGATTAATCAGATCCTTATAGCCTGTGATCTAAGCTTTCCAACGCATCCAAGCACGCCCAAATCGGAGCAGTAGAGCCAGTGCTACGGCCGTCAAAGTAACCCTTGGTGGAGCCGTCCACCTTGCCTTACACGCTGGGCAATGGGAGGCGCTTCGACGATGATCCGTCAGAGCGCCTTTCCTTGCCCAGAAGTCAAGGAGAGTTTCACCCTGGTCAAGAAGATCCCTTTGGTCTCTTCATTCATGGCCCTCGTGCATTTGGGGCTCGTTGGAGATGAAGTCGGATCACTAGCGGTGGATTATCCCAGCACCCATGGCAGGTACCTCATTCCACCCCCCCAACACTATAACTTTGGCCTAGGCTAAATTGCTGAATGCTCACTCAAATCGAGCAATTCAAAGCTCAATCCTGCATGGAAAAATCCAAGTAATCCAAATCTCAATTCATATCAGGTGTTCAACTACTCCTTAGTGGTCTATCCAGGGAGTACGATCAATGGTACTCATGGCAAGGGGCACCCAATATCAATAATCTCCACCTTGCACTGTAGCCTCGATGCCCTATCCTTAGAACCTGTAACATTTTTAACCTTACAATGCAAACCAAGCTCCATGCAGCTCGTGTCGTGCATGTCCTTGGGCTATTCCCTGGTGATCGCGTCGCTGAACATGCGCTTGGTGTCACAATGCACAATTGCCGCATCTCTCTTCGCCACCAAGTCCCACTCGTATTCATGCCAAATCTCAATGTGCTTGGTCCTCTCATGCAGCACAGGGTTGTGGGTGAGGCTGATGTCACTCATGTTGTTCACATTGAGCATCGTTGGCTTCCTTTGAGGCACCCCGATCTCCTTTAACAGCTGCCGTAGCCACACCGCCTCCTTCGTGGCTTCCGCGAGCGTGATGTTCTCCGCTTCAGTGCTGGACAGTGTCACACAATCTTGCCTCCTGCTTTCCCATGAAACTGCTGCACCACCAAGTAAAAACACGTACCCCGACATTGATTTTCTGTCGTCAAGATCAACAGCCCAATCGGCATCAGAGGAACCGACCAACTCAAGGGATTCATCATGCACTCCCCCTCCAAACACGAGCTGTAACTGTTTTGTCGCCTTGAGATAGATGAATCCGCTTCACCGCTTGCCAATGTTAGGTCAGTAACATAGCGGCTCACGTGGCCCTCCGCAAAGGCCGGGTCAGGCCGCGTCGCCACCATGGCGTACATGATGCTTCCCATAATAGACTGGTATGGCACACCTGCCATCTCCTCCTTCTCCTCATCCGTGTTCGGCCCCCTGCTCAAGCTCAGCTCACATCTGGTGGTCATGGGTGTGCCAATGGGGTTGCAGTCCTCCATGTTGTGGTGGCAGAGCACCTCTTGCACGTACTTTGCCTGCCCCATCTCTAGCGTGCGTGCCTTACAGTCCCTCTTGATGCGGACGTGGAGGTAGTACTCGAGCTCACCCATGTCGGTCATTTTGAACCGACCGGCCAGCTGCCGCTTGAGGTTCACCAACTCCTCCAATTCCGATGACACAAGGATAAGGTCATCCACGTAAAGAGCCACTATCTGGTACAACCCCGGCTGCTTCTGCACGTATACGCTCTCATTCGCTTCGCATTGTTTGAAGCCAAGCTCAGCCACGAAGCCGTCCATGTTCAGGTACCACATGACCGGTGCTTGCAACAGCCCGTAGAACACCTTGCGAAGCCGGCACACCTTTCCGGGCGGTGTGTCCACCTCCTCCGGCAACTCCATGAGAGCCTCCTTGTCCAGGTCGCCGTTGAAGAATGTGGTTTTCACATCCATTTGGTGGACTTCGTAGTCATGCGCCATTGCCACTGAGAGGATGGATCAGATGGAGGAAAACTTTGCCACAGGTACGGTGGTTTCATCCTAGTGTTCACCCTTCTTCTGGGTGTACCCCTTTGCAACCAGCCAGCCTTGTACCACTCCAACTTCCCCTCCTTGGTGAGTTTCTCCTTGAAGATCCACTTGGAGCCGATGATTTTTACGCCCTCCAGACTGTCGATCAGCTGCCAAGTGCCATTTACCTCATGGGAGGTGAGCTCAGATTACATAGCTCCCCCCCACTCAGCCGCATCCTTCTGTTGTAATGCCTCCTTCACGGTCTCAGGCTCCTCTTGTGCAAAGAACTCTCCAGCAAACCCAGTCCAGATGCCTTCCGTGGCATAAATTTTTTTTGACATCCTTCTTGCACGTCTGCTTCTTCGGGGCTGCTGCCGTTGAGACTGCTGCTACTGCTGCCACTGCTATTGCTGCCCTCTCGTGGCTCCACTCGCACCGTTGGCCTGCTCCCCCTCTCTCGGGGACCATGGAGATGCGGACTCACTCCCTGAATCCTCATTCAACTCGACTGCTGTTGACACTTTGGACTCATTGTCCGACTTGGCTCGATGGAAATCATCCTCTCCCCCATCCCTCAGGTTGTTCCCGCCGGTTGGAGCCACTCAGATGTCATCCTCTTTTGCGTCCTCCGGCGTCTCCCCCTCAAGGACTATCAGAATCTTCCCCTGCTTTGAGAGACCCGCGTCCTTGTCTGTCCAACGGCTATCCTCGGCGAACATGACATCGTGACTCTTCATGATCTGCTGCCTCCGTGGGTCAAAGAGCCATTATGCCTTGCTCCCGCTCTCGTACCCGACAAAGATGCACGGATGAGTCCGCGGGTCCAGCTTGCCCCGCCCCTCCCGTGCCTGTTTAACAGCAAGTGCAACACAGCCAAACGTGCGGAGGAGAGCTAGGGTCCTTCTAGACACATGGGCCCATAACCCTTTGTTGGCACTATTGGGTGTGGTGAAATCCTCACGGAGGCCTAGATCTCACTGATGCACGCTACCAATGTTTGGGGCAGCCTTTGGACACCTTTGCTGAAGAGTGTGGAGCACAAGGATCATGGATGTGAGTCTGTAAAACATGTCATATGCAGTAGAACTGAATCAAAACATGTTTTTGTTGCTTAGTATGGTGAGATTACATCAGATATTTATAGCCCATGATCTAAGATTTCTAACGCATCCAAGCACACCCAAATTAGAGTAGTAGAGCCCCTGCTACGGCCGTCAAAGTAACCCTTGGTGGAGCCGTCCACCTTGCCATGCACACAGGGCAATGGGAGGCGCTTCGACGATGACCCGTCGGAGCGCCTTTCCTTGCCCAGAAGTCAAGGAGATTTTCACCCTGATCAAGGAGATCCCTCCGGTATCTTCATTCATGGCCCTGGTGCATTTGGACCTCATTGGAGACGAAGTCCGATCACTGGCGGTGGATTATCCTGCCACCCATGGCGGGTACAAGATTCCACCCACCCAGCACCTGAACTTCAGGCTAGGCTAACTTTCTGAATACTCACTCCAATTGAGCGATTCAAAGCTTCATTTTGCATGGAAAAATCCAAAGAATCCAAATCTTACGTCAGATCAGGTATTTCACTTCTCCTTAGTGGTCGAGACAGGGAGTACAATCAACGACGCTCATGGCAAGGGGTACACCATGTCAACAGTGTGAAAGTTTGTGGTTGTCACGCCTACTGCAAGAGCTTCGTGTGACCATCCGATGCATCAGACTACACTACAAGAACTAAATCACCAAGGAAATCACTGAGCATCATGGCATGCATCACTTGCACACTAAGCACATCAACATTGAGCATCACTCTATATGCAAGCGCATTGCCGCTGGAGAAGTTCAAGTTTTCAGGGTCGACACTTGTCAGCAATGTGCAGGCTTTCTTACCAAAGCTGTTAGCATTGGAGTTTTCATGGCTGCTGTGCATCCTGTTGGTCTGCTATGCGCACGTGATGCTCCTTGTCATTCGCTGTCGTTGGTGCGACTTTGTACCAGTTTGCTCTCAGTGGTGTGTGGGGTGTTCGTTTGTGCGTCATGGGGGAGTGTTGGTTGTGCCAGTACGACACACAAGTGACCTCCGTCCATTTACACAAACCATCACTGCAAGTGACTAAACTGACATAAAGCTGAAGGCGCACACGTGGTAGACTGAGCATCTCTGGCGTCTAAGCCGCGTGCAAGATTGGCACAAGCTCCAACTTGTCCGCATGTGCCTGAGAGCAGTATGACTAGTTTCAGCATGTTGTGATAAGGATTGATTGATCTAACATTGGAGAGTCACACAAAGGGAGACATGCATCGACATACACTCATGGCTGTTGTGATTTTTTGCACTTCAATATGCATGCCTAGCTAGGAGTGATTGTGTTGAGCACCGGGTTGCTAACCCTACGAGGCCACACTCTAAGTTATACAGGAGTGCGAGAAAAGCACAACATCATTCTGCAGACCAGTTCGGTTTGAACCCAGAGTGGCAGTCGGGCTCTACACCCAGCCACTCGCGTGGGTGGCCCGGTCGACCGGATGCTATGACCTCGATTACTTGTGACTCCCACTGTTGTCAACTCTTGTCAATTTCACACACAAGGATTCTAATGCATTGCCTTTGACGCTGCAATGGCCTAGTGTTTTCTCTTGCATACTAGGCGGCTTAAGCCAATAGTTAGCACCTCCTACAGAGCCCGCGCAAAACGTAAAACCCTATATCAAACTAGGGGGGTTTTGTGTAGAAGAAAAAAACAAAGAGGTCATCGCTCGATCGGGACCGAGCAAAATGCACGCTTTTTAGATTGAGCGCAAACGCTCGTTCTGATTTCTTCCTAATACACAAACCAACTCCAGTTTTGCATGCATATCCCAGTCATACCATCCGTGTTTTAGGATCTCAGTTTTGTGCGAGCTCTTGCACGGTCCCATAGTAGCGGGACCTAACAGGCTCCCTTTTGAGGAGTCTTGGACTGCTTATGAAAATGACATGTAAACCCCCCTCCAACATTCACATTCTCCTCTTTTGAGGGGTTTGTAAATGTCCAAAAACCACTTTGAAATTAGCATGTCGATGTTCCATCGCATGCAACATCAAAATTCTGCTTCTTCTCGCTATTTGTGGACTAAATGCCAATATTCTCAAGTTGGTGAGCCAAGTAGTCTTCTGCTTCCGAACGTCAAGTAAGATGATCTTATTCTTCCAATCGCTAGGTAAGTCATACACACATTTTGTGAGTAATCCCTACATGTATCCACTCCTCAGTCGTAACCAAGCCCCGCCGGCAACAAAGAGTGAAGAAAACAAGGATCAGGATGCACCCGGATCCACCTCCTCGGTAGCCCCTCTTGGCGGCCCCTTCCATTGGGATTAAATCCCTTCATCTCTCTCTTCTTTTGTTTTATTCTTTTTTCCTCGTTTTCCTTTCTTTGTCTTTCTGTTCGTTTTTTAATCTCTTTTTTTGCCTCTCCCTTCCTCTACTCTTGATTGAGACCCAGACATGTAGAGATCTGTCCCATTGTCTCGGAAGACCAATATTTGTAAAAGCTAGCACTGGACACATTGGGAAATTCTCCTGTCTTCTCGTAGACATGTTGTAGGCTTTTCTTTGGATTTTACCCTCTGTTCTACTATTTTTCGTGGTTGAATCACTTTGGTTAAGAAACGGGTACTCAGGGTTTTGTCCCGGTACCACGGGAGACCTCAAACTTGCTAGTTTAGCAACCCTACACTGACTTACGTTCCACATGCTGAGGGAGTAGGACCATCCACCATCTGTGTCGTGGTTGTTCGTGTCACTGTCGTTTCTTCCGTAGCATGATTATATGTGTGTTGCCACCAACCGGCGCCTCAATCCCAACGTTCTACAGACCACCATTGGTGGCATATACTCCTCGTTCGTTTATACATCCACATCCACCTCTAGTGTACTCTGTCTCTCTCCTCATGCGGCCAGGTCCGGATCCCATCAGATGCACACATATTATCCTTCGTCAATCTTCCATCCTCAGCATCATCTGTCAAATGTCTCTTGTGCTGTGAGTTTGGCGGTAGGCTCCTGCAGTCACCATTGTGATTGGATGGGTCCCTTCAAGGAGCGACGCTAAACGGTCCAGGTATGGGTGACTCATGGATTGAGGACTGACAACATGTCACATGTCTGCATCTTCACGCCCATTGATTAGGTTGTGCACCGTCGTCCGCTACCTTTTTAGGTGTTATCACCACATGTCATGTTTCTTCTCCTATCCTTGTTTCTCAAGGTTGCTGGATTCTTAATTCTAGAGCCACTCACCATGTGACTTCTTCCCATGCCGTGTTCATGTCGCTGGGGCCTTTCGAGGATGTCTGTTTTGTCTGTATTGGTTCAAGACAGATGCCGTCTATCCCGTATGTTGGTTTTGTGAGATTCATTGGTCCCTCCAATAATGTCTTATTGCCTGATGTGCTGTATGTGCCTACACTTGAGATAAGCCTACTACCGGTCACTACCCTTGATGATCAGGGTATGGAATTTGTCGTGTCTTGTGGTATTGGTACTATTTTATTGTAGTAGCTTGGACGGGTTGTGCTCTGTGGCCTTCGTTGTGATGAGTTGTATTGTGTGCCTCTGTTTGCACCTAGCATGTCTGCTGCTGCTGCTGCTCACATTCATGTCGTCCCTACTCTTTTTGTTGAGGATACTTGTTTACGTCATCGTCATCTCTGCCATATGAGCACCGCCACAATTCACACCTTGCTGTGTCCTCAGCCTGCCAGTAGTCTAGATGCTGCCACTTTTTCCTCTTTACACCACTGACGGCATGGATTGTGTGCAAGGTAAAATGTATTATTCCCCTTTCCTTGTATCCACACATGGTATCCATAAGCCTTTCGCTCTTGTCCATGCTGATGTTATGGGATTGATGACTATTCCTTCTTCCATTGGATTTTTCCCCTTCGTCTGAATAGTGATGCATGTCCCACGATCGAGTCCTAGCTTTTCCAGGCAAAGCGTGCCTGCAAGTGTAAGCTACTTGTGCTTCGTTCTCATTGTGGTGATGAGTTCATCGGACCCAGCCTGTGTTTTATTTCGTTGATCAGTGTCTGGTTTGAGTCATCCGTCCCCTATATCCCTCATCAAAATGTCATTTCTAAACGCTGGAATCATACTTCAACAGATGGGATTCCAACCATGGTAGTCGAGTCTGACTTGTTTGAAGCTTTGGCTTATGAGAGCGTGAAGTACATGACTGGGTTCCTCATGGGCCCCTTTCTTGGAAAATGCATGTCTTCCACATCAACCATCCGATCACAGGTCCAATGGCACAATTAGAACAACCACAACTTCATCTTACTACCCTCCACGTTTCAGCTCCATCCGACGGCTGGATCTGCAAATAGAAACTAACA
The DNA here is from genome assembly GCA_023375785.1 of Penium margaritaceum. Lineage (NCBI taxonomy): Eukaryota > Viridiplantae > Streptophyta > Zygnematophyceae > Desmidiales > Peniaceae > Penium > Penium margaritaceum. The sequence continues at coordinate 45,931 of SZWC01004093.1, forward strand.
CAGATTATGCCACTAAGTAGAAAAATGGCATGGTCTGTATCAGGTGGGCTCGGCATGGCAAAAAGGACAAGAGATGCAAGAGAGGGGTGGGGCGCTTAGAGCGCGAACAGACTGGTGGGCCCACCGCTGGAGCGAGCGATGACCGACAGGACAAGCCGAGCGGCGGACCGGTGGATCTCCAGCACACAGACTATCTATGAAACCAAAAAACAAAAAAAAAGCACTCCCACAGATCCAGACGCCATTGTCCGTCGATCATTTGAGCGCTTCCCATCATCCGCTGAATGGACCTTGCTCAATGTTTCTCNAACTTCATCTTACTACCCTCCACGTTTCAGCTCCATCCGACGGCTGGATCTGCAAATAGAAACTAACACAGATTATGCCACTAAGTAGAAAAATGGCATGGTCTGTATCAGGTGGGCTCGGCATGGCAAAAAGGACAAGAGATGCAAGAGAGGGGTGGGGCGCTTAGAGCGCGAACAGACTGGTGGGCCCACCGCTGGAGCGAGCGATGACCGACAGGACAAGCCGAGCGGCGGACCGGTGGATCTCCAGCACACAGACTATCTATGAAACCAAAAAATAAAAAAAAGCACTCCCACAGATCCAGACGCCATTGTCCGTCGATCATTTGAGCGCTTCCCATCATCCGCTGAATGGACCTTGCTCAATGTTTCTCGTTCTCGAGCAGAGTCCTGACGGTATGACTGGCGACACACAAGAAAAAAATACCACGGACACTTACCCATCCAGTTTTATACCATCACACCTGCAACAGTAGTACTCAGACTGGTATATAGCAATAGGCACCTTTGGTTGTAGACTTTTTTGTGCGTAGTGCACAGAATCAGTCATGTAGCATACCGTTGGAATGCGCAAGAGATGCGCCAGCTGAATGAGGCCTTGGTTAAGGCTCTTGAAAAGTTTGAAGTGTGTATTAGCCAATCAAGTGTGACGGCTGTGTATGTAGGTGGAGTTACTGGAGTTTATGGAGTTAATGGAGTGTCATTGTGACCTGATTCTTGTGTAAGAGTTTACTTGATCCAAGTTGACCTCTGGGGCTGATCTTATTTTTTCACATTTGGTATCAGAGCAGGGGCCTACAAGTCAACTGGATCTACCTCTCAAAGGTTTTTGAGAGGAGACATGCGCTACTTTTCCATGGGCTAGCTCTTGTGCAGTTTGCACGTACGCTGGCCAGTCTGAGGGTGGAGGGGTTATCCCTCTCTCTCGCTCAGTTTTTCAACTAGCTCTTCTGTTTTGAAGCGTTTCTTCACCTTCTCTCCACCTTCTCAAGAACCCTCTGTCACGTTGTGTTCTATGCAAGGTATCCTTTCACACAAAACATTGCTTAGGGGGTTTATCCATTCCATCATGATATCAAGACATGAAAGAATCGTTCTGGAGCATGCAGGCCCATTCTAGATACCACACGAGCTCTGGTGGCGAGTGATAGAATTGCAGCACCAAGATTTGGCTACATTTGGAACATGTACATTAAGAAACAAGGGAGAGAGTATAATGAGCCATATTGGAGCTCATGTACTAAGGACTGGAAGATAGCCCACCAGGCCCCGTGCTCCCCATTTTGCCGAAGGACATGAACGGGGAATACATATGTCACACAACATGAAACCACACAGTGTAGGTCCCCGGAGGCACCAAAGCAGACAACCGTGTGGCTAGGTCTCGACAAAAAACATATAGACTCTAAGGTGACATGCTAGCATCACTTGCAAGCCAAGCGATGCAAGTTCAGGCCTCCTAAGACCCCAGGATATGTAATCGGACGTCCAGGTCTTGGCCACACCCAAACTGCATATGTCTGACTAAAGATCAACAATGACTCAATCAATCAATACAGGGTCTTTCGAGGTACCGGTACAAACCACCGTGTACCCGAGTCTCAACCACAAGTAGAGTGCACAACCTGTCAGAGACAAAATGTGGCACATCATCATGGGGTCTCTCGGAGCACTGGCACAAGCCACCAACTGCCTGGGTCTCGACCCATGAGGAAACTCAATCAGACGTGCATGAATGAAATAGTTGGCTAGAGTGCACCATACGTGTCATAGAAGGAGTGATGTAGCTGATCAAGAACCATCAACACAAACTAGGAAGCTCTTGCTACACAAGAGTGTATGAGTATGAGACAACTTAAAGCCCATACACCAATACTCTCCGTGAGCTGCAAGAGCTGTCAACAAGGTACTAGCTGGAAAGATACATGCACTCTCCCCTCAATGGGAAAATCCTAGGAACAGAAACCCTTACACTGTTGTGCCTGCATCACTGTGCTCCCTCTCCATGTGTAAGCCTACAAAAAGTATAGCCTGTGAAGAACAATACATTTCCCCCTAGCTCAAACGATCTTGGAAAGAACAATCAAACAACTGCTACACCTGAGAGTGGTTGTATATGTGAAAGCTTCACCAGACTAGTAAGGATGAGGCTAACATGGAGACCATGTGCATTAATCACTCATGTGCTGTTTAATGCCTCTTGGTCATCAACTCGAATGTGGAACAAGAAGAGTGATTCAGTCTCACCTCACACGCGTAGAGGCTGCCAGATATCCTAGCTGGCAGGGTCCTAGGTATCACTCTCATCAGACTCAATTGGTGTAGGGATGGAGAAGACGCTGCCGGATGCTCCATGGCCGGAAGAGGAGAGAAAGGCTGAATTCCTCAAATCTGGCAGCTGCTAGAGATTCCATCCAGTAGACTATGTCGCTGTAAGTGTGGAGACGATGGTGCTGGAAGCTCATAGAGTGGAGGGTAGAGAAGGAACTAGATCTGTGTATGTGGAGCTCACTTCCACAATTGGTACATCAACGACAAACTCCAATGTACATAGGTGCTCCTGTGCTACACCCAACTCACCTTGGAGAAGAGAGGTGCACTCAAGTATCGCGCGGCATGATCCTCCTGTGTGGCCATACAAATCTTAATCTCAACATCCTTGAGTATTGTAGAGAAGGAGCCTACCACTCGCCGTACCACCTCCACCTCTATCTCCACTACAACTCTGGCGCCTCCTAAAGGGGAATCTCTCTACAAGTCCTGAGACTGAGACAGATAGTCAACTTGGGAACGCAGAGGCGTGTCAAGCTCAAAGATAGGAGATGTGCAAGGCTCTAAAGAGGAGATCAATGGCACATATGGAAAGGAGGGGGATGGGGATGAGCCAAGGACGTCTCTAAGTTGTCCGATGTGTCATCATCATTTAGTGCCGCAGGATCCCTATTCTATGATTCGATGTCTGAGGGTATGGTGGAGTTGGAATCCAAACCTTCCGAGCTGTGTCCATAACATTCCTCACTGAGCAGCTCGGCCAACATACTCCACAGTGCACGTAGACACTCCTCTGCAACCCTAATCTCACACTCTCTCATCATATGTATGTGGTCACTCCTCTCCATGTCCCCAATGAAGAGGTGATTGGGTTCATCCTGTGGTGTGGAGGTATTGCCAGACAATGCCTTTCGGAAAGTAGCAACATAAGTCTCCTACTAATTGATGAGGGAGCGGATCTCATCCTCCTCTGCTCAACATCTTAGACAAGGACGACTAGGTGTAACCAACTTGATAAAAGGAACAAACTCTGTTGTCACTGCCATCTGTGGGCAAGACTCAAAGGCCTCCTCTATGATCTTGGATGCTAGAACGGTGCCTCTATGAGCTGCTACAAAACCATTGATAGATGAATACTCAACAGACGTATCTGACAGCGTTGATGCAGCTGATATTGTCGACGTGGGTGATTCAGCTTATGCAGTAGATGGTGTCGATGACGTCAATACATATTATGCAAATGGTGCAACTCGTCCTACTAATTTAGCTGGTGATGGTAATGTACCAAATGGAGTGGATGCCACTGGTGTATTAGATGATGTTGATGTAGTAGTGTTGGCCTGAGGGTGAGTGTGCACCCTGGAGGGTCCGTAGCAGTGGCTGGTTCACACCACCAACTGTTTTTGGAGAGACTGAAGCTATGGAGGCAACTGGTTCCAAGGATGGCAGAAAACTGGTCAGAGATTGAGGCAATAGTTTTGGCCTCAGTTGACTGGGAATGTACACTTGATCAAGTCTCACAAGCAATGGCATTTTATAGCCACTGATCTAAGGTTTCCATAACACCAAAGCATGCCAGATTTGCAGCTTCCTAGCAGATTCTATGGCTTCTAGACTGGCCCTTGGTAGGCTGTCCTTTTCCCACCTAGGAAGGCATCCCTTCCCTCCTCTAGAAGCTTCTGCCCCTTCCTAGATTCCTCAGCTTGCTTCTAGTAGGAGGGCAGGTGTCCAGAAGACCAAGACACCTCTAGATGCCTTGTAGGACAACTAATCCCTTCTAGAAGGTGTGCCACCTTCCTGGACCCTCACCTGGCCTTCTAGAAACTTAGAGAGGAACTCTAGAGGTTGAGCTAGCTTCCTAGCATCTATTTTCCACCTCCCTTGAGGCAAGGCAGAATTTCATCTTGTGGGACTTAACCATTAACCACTAAGCCACTAAGGCTTGTCTTTTTGGTGTTCCTTTTTGGAGTCACTCCTGCCATGGTGAGGAGCATTACTCCAACAATCTCCCCCTTGCGCATCACCCATGGCAGTTGTCCATGCTTAATCTGCAACTCAGGAGCCTTTCTCCTCATGCGAGGCGAGCTTACATTTTATTGCTCCCTCCCACTCAGCCCCATCCTTCTTGTGCAGTGCCACCTTCACGCTCCTCTTACGTGAAGAAGACTTGTGTGAACCCTGTCCAGATGCCCTTGTCGGTATCATACCTTTTTGTCCTTCTTCGCACACGGTTGCTCGTGCGGGGCTCTTTAGGCGGTTGTTGTTGCTGTCCCCTTTCGGCGCCATCCTCTCCAAGCGCCTGCTCCCCCTCTCTTGAAGACGCAATGGAGACATCTGTTGACTCCCCACATCCACGTCCATCTCCGGTGCTTCGGATTCCTCAGTGGAACTGGCCGGAATAAAGTCTGCCGCATGTCCATCCCTCAGGCGATGCTCTCCGGTTGGTGATGATGCGAGGATGTCACCCTCATTCAAGTCCTCTAGCGTCTCCCCCTCAAGGAGTGGCATCCACTCCCCCATCTTGGAGAGACCTGCCTCCTTGTCTGTCCAACGGCTTTTCTCGTTGAACGTGACGTCTCGACTCCGCACAATCTGCTGCCTCCTTGGGTCAAAGAGCCGGTACGCCTTGCTTCCACTCTCATATCCAAGGAAAATACATCGGCGGGTACGTGGGTCCAGATTCCTCCGTCCCTCACGTGCCTACACCATTGCATGTGCAACACAACCAAATGTGCGGAGGTGATCCACCGCCGGCTTCCTCCCGCTCCACACCTCTTGTGGCGTCTTCCACACATTGCTCTCCTTGTCCTTCAGCGGCTTGGTCAGCATGAGATTCATGATGTACGCTGCTGTCCTAGCCGCCTCCGCCCAATACCATTGTGTAAGGCCGGCGTCGCTCAACATGGATCGCACCATGTTAAGGATTGTACGGTTCGCTCTCTCTGCGACGCCATTCTGTTGTGGGGAGTGTGGAGTTGTTTTCTGCCACTCAATCCCCTTGCTCTTCATCCACCCAAGGCACCCCGCATATTCACCGCCGTTGTCACTCCGAAGGGCCTTCACCTTCAACTCTGTTTCCCGCTCCACATCAGCCACAAACTCCTGCATGCACGCAAGGACCTCACTCTTCCGCTTCATTGGGTAGAGGTAGAGTTTTTGGCTGTGGTCATTGATGAAGGCGAGGAAGTAGCGAGCTCCGCCGATGGAGCTCTCAAGCGGTCCACACACATCTGTGTATACCACGGCCAGTTTTGCCGATGCACGCGTCCCCTTGGCGACAAACGGCTGCCGAGTTGATCTGCCAATGATGCATGGCTCACACACGGTCTCCTTGGTTCCATCAAGGCCGCTGATTTGGAAACCCCACACCACTTCCCTCTTAGCCATCTCCTTCACGGTCGACGGAGAAATGTGGTAGAGTCGGCGGTGCCATAGGTCCAGGTCTCCTCCATCCTTCGTTGCAAGATTGGCGGCGTTGGACCCCACCCGGCTGCTGAGGATATTCGCGCATAGCAGGTTCAAGTCGTCCTCCCTCTTGGCACGCGCAATCACCTCACCTTTGCCCTCTTTGCAGATGACAGCCTCCTTTGTGAAGAGCACCTCAAGTTCCTTGTCGGTAAGGCGGCTGACGGAGAGCAGGTTTGTCCCAAAATTGTACATTTGCAGCACATCGTAGATTGTGCTCGTGACAGGTTTGCCATCCACAATTGACTCAATGCGGGCGTTACCCTCAACGACGGCCACCTCTGTATTTCCATTGGCCACTGTCATGCGTCTCTCCGAGGCGCCGTAGGTGACAAATGCCGCCCTGTTTCATTGTGTGTGGCGGCCTGATCCGGAGTCGATGACGGCAACTCCCGGATCCTTCAAGTTGGTGGAGTTGTACGCCATAAGGGCGTGCTCATCTTTCTTCCCGCCTCGCTGCGACCGATCTGTTTTCTTCTTGGGACAGTTACGCACGTAGTGGCCCTCCTTGCCATAGTTGAAGCACTCCCCCTTCTTGTCACCCTTCCTGGTGCCCTGTTTGGCACCCTTCCACTTGTCGCCTCGGCCTCCACTTTGAGGATGAACCATGTAAGCTGAACTTGATGCCGCTGCACTCTCTCGACCGCCACGTTGCATCCACTCATTGTGCACGTACTCAGCAACCTTTGGGTACTTCAGCTCGTCGGAAGGCCAGCCACCAAGGAATATGATCATGGGACTCCAACTGTTTGGCAAGGCTAGAAGGAGGATCATAGCTTGCAACTGAGAGTCGACCTCCCAACCCGTGGCCACGCACTCTGCTGCGAGCGACTCAGTCTACTGCATGATCTCCATGATGTTGTCGCCTTTGTTCGCTCGGAGGGTGATGAGCCGTTTGAAGATGAAGAGTTGATTGGCAAGGTTGCTTGACTGGTAGATGGAGTAGAGTTTTGACCATGCGTCTGTGGCTAGGGTGCATCCATGGATGTGCCCAAGTTGTGGCGGGCATGACGCGGACACAAGGAGCGCCAACGCCTTTTTGTTGCGCTTCTTGTATGCCTCCTTCACTTCAGCCGTTGCAGTCTCCGGCGGAGCAGTCTCATCACCCTTCACAAGCTCAAGCAGTCCTTTGTTGTCGAGGAAGACCTCAAACTGCCACCTCCACAAGGCAAAGCTTGTCCCATCAAACTTAAGGACAGCGTGGCTGCTCTCGTGCTCGTTGGTCGCCATGTCTTGCTGTTGGAAGCGTGAAATCAAGCTGGCTTTGAACCCCTTAGAGGCGTGGGCCCACAACCCTTTGTTGGCCTAGCAGTGGCTGGTTCACACCACCAACTATTTTTGGAGAGACTGAAACTGTGGAGGCAACTGGTTCCAAGGATGGCAGAAAACTGGTCAGAGATTGAGGCAATCGTTTTGGCCTCAATTGACTGGGAATTTACACTTGATCAAGGCTCAAAAGCAATGGCATTTTATAGCCACTGATCTAAGGTTTCCAGAACACCAAAGCATGCCAGATTTGAAGCTTCCTAGCAGATTCTATGGCTTCTAGAGTGGCCCTTGGTAGGCTGTCCTTTTCCCACCTAGGAAGGCATCCCTTCCCTCCTCTAGAAGCTTCTGCCCCTTCCTAGATTCCTCAGCTTGCTTCTAGTAGGAGGGAAGGTGTCCAGAAGACCAAGACACCTCTAGATGCCTTGTAGGACAAGTAATCCCTTCTAGAAGGTGTGCCACCTTCCTGGACCGTCACATGGCCTTCTAGAAACTTAAAGAGGAACTCTAGAGGTTGAGCTAGCTTCCTAGCATCTATTTTCCACCTCCCTTGAGGCAAGGCAGAATTTCATCTTGTGGGACTTGAACCCGGGCCCCTGCCTCTAGAGGTGGACACCATTAACCACTAAGCCACTAAGGCTTATCTTTTTGGTGTTCCTTTTTGGAGTCACTCCTGCCATGGTGAGGAGCATTACTCCAACAAGTAGATATAGCTTGTCAGAAGAATGGAGGTAGTGGAGCAAGTGATGGCAGAAGCTGGCAGAAGTGATAGAAGATACGGAAGCACGGAGAGAGGAACAAAGCAGAAAGGTGTGAAAAGGTAGTAAGGATTTGGACAGAAACACGAGTAAGGGCTGAGGTAGATCAACGCATACAAGAGTAGAAAGAAGTATAGTGAGATAATTTTGGGAGGGCAGGGAGATAGACTTGATACCTGGAGTGAGGCTGGGTGAAGGAACGAGTGTGACAGAGGGAAGAGGAGCAAGGGCAAGAGCTAAGATTGGATGGTGAATGATGAGTGAGCAAGAAGTGAACAAAGCAGAGGCACGTCGGCAAGGCTATGGAACCAAAGGCGAACAAGATGTAAAGATTGTTCTGGATTAACTTGTAGGGAATTAACTTCCTTTGTATCTACAACAGAACAAGAGAAAGTGAGAAAGGCAACGACTGCTTTCCTTTCGGACGGAGGTGACACTTGTCACTTTAATGGACTTGACTGTCGGTCGTAACGGTCAGAAGAATGAAAGACCATCGTCAACGTGGTTTGGTCTTGTACCAAAAACTTAACTAAAATAAGAGATTTCCAATAATTATTTGTGCACAAAGTCAGTTTCTCAAGGAGTTTTGTAACACCCCCTTGAAACTGACGTGGTGCACAGCAGTGTTGGACGTGCTCTTTCATTCAGAGTTCCGCTCAGACGGCAAGTTCACTTCAGGAGTTGGTTCTGACATGATGGTGTGGGCAGAGAAGGGGGTCTGGACAGAAAATCCAGAGGTGGAACTTCTTGGATGTCAAGTAGATCTTCCACTGGGGTTCCGGTTGACTGGCTCTCCAACGTCTTCCTCTTTGGCTGTAATTGATGTCCAGATTGGAGAAGTCAATGTGGAAGTAGTATTTTTCCTTATAGAAGATTTCCCAGAGCTCCAAGCCACCACAACTTACATCAGCATGCACCTCCATCACCTAAAACCAGGCATCGTAGTTGTCATCCCTTTCCTCATTGAAATGGAGGATTTGGATCATGTTGGTAAGTTCAAGGATGCCTTCCTCAATTGGTTTTCTGCTCCACCATCTTCAGGTTGCTGGTCGTAGCTGGTATGCCATTGAGACATGCCCCTGAGATGCTGACAGATGGAATAAGCCTTGTCCAGGAGGTAACCAGGGATGAGGAAGGTTTGTAATGAAGACTTGAAGATGCAGTTAGCATGTCAAGTAGTTTGGTGTGGAGAGTGATGCCAAGGCACCACTTCAGAGGGGATGCTCTGCCACAAATTCTCCCATGTGTAATTGAGAGTGGTTCTTCGATCGCAGTGGTTGTTTGATAAGTCTGAACTTGAGGAGTGACGGCTTGTTACACCCGTTCACTCAACACACTGGAGTAGGAAGACGGGCGGTGTCCGATATCCTAGAAACAAAGTTTATTAAGTGGTGAACTAACTCTCCAAGTGAGGTGAGAGATGCTTATGCAAGAGATGATGAGACGATGGAACTTTGGTCGCAGGTTGCCACAAAACTGGGGATTCAACCGAGCAGATCCAAATGCCAAGTAGATAGGCAACTGATGGGGGTGAATGAATGGATGAGGAGGAGGATGAGGTTTGGGATCAAGGCTGGACCACGTGTGTGAGATGATGATGATGATGATGATGATGATGATAATGATGATGATGATGATGATGATGATGATGACGACGATGATGATGATGACATGGATGTAGGTTGCCGTGAGATTGATGGTGATCCGGATGACTCCTTTTGCCGAGCAGAGAAGCTGATGGCGGACAGATAACGATGGAGGATGACTGCCGGCTAGGTGCAGGGACAGACCACATGTGCGAGGAAGTAGAGGAGTAGAGATGTGGGAAGGGGAAGGCAAGAGACAAAGTGCCGCAAGAGATCTATCGTTGGCTTGGGTGCAGGCCGTTGTGGCATGGCAGCTAGCATGAGTAGATCCTGGTGCTAGCCACGGAGGCTGATTTGTGCACAAACGATGATTGCTGCTGATGATGATATCTTGGCGCAGGGATGAACCACGTACACTAATATAGGGACGGCATGGACGCAGGTCACCACGAGATCGGTAGTTAGACCAGGCGCATACTTTTGCTTAGCAGAATATGATGATGGTGGATGATTGTAGAGGAGGATTGACTGATGAATTTGGACGCAGTGGCGAACCTTGTACGTTGAAGGGGATGAATGATGAAGGTAATGAAGATGATAAAGCTGAAGATGACGAGTGATAAGATGATTATGAAGTGTTGGAGGATGAGGATGATGGTAGAGGAGGGAGAGAGGTTGATGCTCAATGAGGAAGATGATGGAAAATGTGGAGGAGAATGTAGGTTAAGGATGTGAGAATTAATGGTAGATGAGCAACGGGAGAAAATGGATGAAAAAGCAGATGGAGCAGATGTGGCCGATGAGATCAGGAGGAGGATGCAAAGGAAGTTGGAGGTTCCGTTGGTGTTAGAGGAGTGAAAACTTGTGCCACCAGTTGACTCGAGACTGACAAGCAAGAAGACTTGTCGTGTACAATACCCTGACATCAAGGAGAGTCCTACTCTAGTTGAGGAGGAAGAGGAGATGTTTAGGATGCAATAACATTGGCTGATGTCAAACGAGTGATTCCTTGTTCCACCCGTTGGCTCAAGACCAATGAGCAGGAAGACTGGTGCTGTCTGATGCCCTGACACAGAGTGACATCTTGCTTCTGCTAAGAGGGAGGAAGGGCGACACGAGAGGGTGGCTTGGGAAGATGACATGATGAAAAGATGAGGAGGAAGAGGAGATGTTTAGGATGCAATAACATTGGCTGATGTCAAACGAGTGATTCCTTGTTCCACCCGTTGGCTCAAGACCAATGAGCAGGAAGACTGGTGCTGTCTGATGCCCTGACACAGAGTGACATCTTGCTTCTGCTAAGAGGGAGGAAGGGCGACACGAGAGGGTGGCTTGGGAAGATGACATGATGAAAAGATGAGGAGGAAGACAGAGAAGAGGTTGGTGCAGATGGACAGTTTCAAGAAGAGCATCCCTGGTGGAGGCGGACAAGATGCAGAGGGTGGTTTCAAAGGTGGAAGCAACATCGGGACACAGACTGTGCCATGCGGTCATGCGATCCGACGGGAGTGGCGGAGTAAGAGGTGGGTGGATGTAGAATCTACAGGGGAAGAAGGTTAGAGGAAGACAATGTAGGCTTGCACAAGCAAAGAGTAAAGGCAAAAAGAAGCTTTGAAAAAGACAGCGGTATAGAGTAGGTCAAGAGATGCTATTGTTGATTTTTGTGACAGGGAGCAAAGGCCAAGTCCCTTGCTTGTAGCATCTTTGGGTGATCAATAATGTACAATAGCAAGAGAAAGCACCACAGAGTTTTGGATGGAAAAACCGGGAGCTTTTCTCAGTACAAAGTACAGCTATGGTACATGAAAATCCTATGAATGCTAGGCTAGCACAACTCTAGACCTACTGAGGAGCAACGCCTTGCTAGGCCGTGTAGGCCGTCGTGGCAAGGGTCTTGGCACAGTGTCCAGGTTGATTGGTATCCAGGACAGCCTCCATCTAAGCTGGCGGGCCTTGCCTGGCTGTGAGCCAAGTTATGGTCTGGGGCTTCAGAGGCATAGGCTTGAGCAAAGCTGAGCTATTGCAGAGTGCTGAGATGAATCTGGACTGAGAGAAGCTGTGCCTTCTACACCTTTGGACCTGGCAAGTTGACCACTTGAAGGAGAAGCTTCCTTCAGGTGGTTCACGTCTTTTGCCTCTTGTGCCTTGCTCAGAGGAAACTTCCCTCCAGGAGAAGCTTCTTGTAGTTTAGGGTTGTTCCTGGTATTCCTAGTGCACTTGGGAGAAGCTTCTTCCTTGAGGAAGTCTTGTCATGCCTTCAGGTGAAGCTTCACAAAGACGTTACTTGCTCTTCAGGCTTTCCTGTGATGACTTTTGATCTTGCCATATGGCTACATCAGATCCGTCGATCAGGAGCCTCCTAAAGCTTATGCCAGATTGGCGCACGCAGATTGAAGGATCCAACTCCCATGAATGAGGATGATGATGTAGTGTAGGCCTCATGCCATGGGTGCATGATGCTTGCCCAGTCAGCTGGAGGACTCCTTGACCAGGATATGTGTGCAGTATTCTACACCAGGTAGGTCCCCTCCCTACTAGAGTTGATTTGAGGCATGCGTAGTCCTCCTTGCTTGTTTTTGCACTCTATATTTCACTCCAGGCCCTTAAGAAAACTTTAGGGCTAGATGCTACATTTCACTTGGCATGTACAAGTGAAAATTCCAAGTAAACGCTNGAAGCTTCTTCCTTGAGGAAGTCTTGTCATGCCTTCAGGTGAAGCTTCACAAAGACGTTACTTGCTCTTCAGGCTTTCCTGTGATGACTTTTGATCTTGCCATATGGCTACATCAGATCCGTCGATCAGGAGCCTCCTAAAGCTTATGCCAGATTGGCGCACGCAGATTGAAGGATCCAACTCCCATGAATGAGGATGATGATGTAGTGTAGGCCTCATGCCATGGGTGCATGATGCTTGCCCAGTCAGCTGGAGGACTCCTTGACCAGGATAGGTGTGCAGTATTCTACACCATGTAGGTCCCCTCCCTACTAGAGTTGATTTGAGGCATGCGTAGTCCTCCTTGCTTGTTTTTGAACTCTATATTTCACTCCAGGCCCTTAAGAAAACTTTAGGGCTAGATGCTACATTTCACTTGGCATGTACAAGTGAAAATTCCAAGTAAACGCTGACCCGAAAACTTTAAAAAAAAATTCCAAAACTTTCCATATAGTGCTCCGAATATAATGGTTTCTTCACCATATCAAAGCTTGACATGAGCAGAGTAAATGCACATCTCAACTCCTCTCCTTGATTGGTACATTAGTGATGCAAAGTATGTCACACTTGGATACTCCGAAAAAATCCTTGAGTGACTCCCAAAAATCCTCATCAAGGAACTGAAGCCAAGCCGCGTCCTTTGTGGGTGGAAAACCAAGAAACAAGTCAATCTTGGCTTCCTGGCTCTAAAGAAAATCTTTCTCATCATATGCCAGTGCCGAGATCACTTCTAGTTCTGGTCCAGTGGTGCATAGTTTGGTCGATTTGTTGTAACCAGATTGTAACCAGATATTTGGTTGCTTCATACAATAGCAACTCGTCTGGTCCTTCATGGAGATGAGGCTTTGCATGTTGGTTTGACCCCTGAGGCTCCTTCCCATAACTTTCCTCGTGTTCAAGGGGTGGGAGATCCTGTACAGATGTTACATCTATGTCCTCTATTGACTTTCCAATTGCTGCTCCAATACAAAAGGTATCCTTGTTATTCTGGAGGTTGTTTTCAGTTGTGAGTAGCTTGTTTGTAGTAGTATCAGTCACTGTATTGGTTCTTCCCAGTTACCAGACCCGCTTGAGTCCTTGCTATCCGCTACATAAAAGCTGGCATTCACCGTTCTTACTTCTGTCTGGAGGGGTGGTCACTTGTAAAGTTATGCACACAATCAAGGACGTATCCTTAGATTGCTGTGGTGAGGAGGCCCTGTTCTGCCTTTTTCCTTCAACAAGGCCAGAATCTTCTTTCTCTCTACCTCCTCCCATTTCTTTTTGCGTTTCGATAACACCTCCGTCTCTCTCTCTCTCTCTCTCTCTCTCTCTCTCTCTCTCTCTCTCTCTCTCTCTTCAAATTGGCCATGCCGACTACCAATCGCAGAGTATCTACCGCAAGGTCGCGAGGGAGGGAGGGACACAACCTTGCTCAGTCTCCTCTTGCTTTCTCTCTCCCCTCACTTACTCTCTCAATCACTCGCTTTTTCTCCCATTTTTTTTGCTGTTCTCGCCTTTTTGGATTTTGCACTTGTCAAACAAGGGGTACGCTCCATGCGCTTGCTCTCGCTTGCTTGCTGACGTCAACAGCAAAGGCCATGCTGTGCAGGCGGCCGTGAGCTCCATGGGCGCTCTCTCGCCCACTTGCTGTTTCTTTTTTCTTTTTTGTTTTTTCTCTCTATCTTTCTCTTGCTCACCCCCTCCTCTTCTTACCGTGGTCATTCCAACTATGCAGCTGCGCTAGCTACGCAAGCTGCACTAGCTTCTTCGGATACTCACAATTTTGCGACCATGATCTTTTGGATTTACCTCTCATGCCTAGCTGCTGCTTGTCACCATTTTGAGGTCACAACAGTGCTTTGCAGTTGTGGCAGGTCCTGCTTTTGGAGTGAGGGATTCTGTTTTGCCGGCGCATCCTCCAGCATAAAGCTGATTGTTGAGGTTGAATAGTCTGAAAGCTGTAGATCAGACTGTTGTTCTTCTCCAACTTGATGAATCAGCTATGGAGCAGCCAGGGCTGTTGCAGTAATCTGGAGGCTGCGGAAAAAATCCTGTTAGTCTGTGGTAGTGCCTTTTCAAGCCGGCTTTACCAAACACCATGTATCGTCTTGAGGTCCATGATAGCCACGTCGATTTTTTCAACCAAGACTTGTTGCTGGTGGCCTCGCTGCTTTGGAAACCTCAATTTCAGTCAATGTTGCCTCGTACACAATGAAGCATGTGATATCTGTGTGTAAAGTAGGCTTGCGCGATGGTAGAGCTGCGTGTGTTTGACTTCTGCATCTTGTCTATGCCCGACCACTTCTGCATGTACTATGAGAGGGCCTTGTAGGTGAGACCACACTGCTCCATACACCTGTAGAAGATGTTTTTCATCAGAACGGGATGCTTTTCATCAGAAAGTTGGCCACTTGCTTAGTGCTTGGTACATGAATTAGTTTGGTCGTGTTGTCATAAACCTTTGAACTAACCCAATAGCCACAAATGTTGATGTGCTTCATTTCACCCTGGAATTTTGTCAAGTTTGTGAATTCAATAGTGGAATTGTTGGAAACAATTTCATTTTTGGTTGTGTTTGAGAAAATCCAATGTCCTCCAGGAGGTTGTAAACATGCGTGACCTCTTGTGTTGCTGAAAAAGTAGCCACATACTTAGCTTCTGCATAGTTGAGTGTGATAAGGTTCTGTTGCTTTCAATTCCAAAACACTGCTCCTCCACCGATCAAGCACACAAAACCCGCTGTGCTCGGACGGTCTTCCTCGGTTCCCTAAATTCTGTGTTGACGTAGAACTCAAGGTTGAGTTTGGCTGCCATCTCAAAAACAAGACTGGCGTCCCCTGCCATTTTTAGGTATCCGAGATCTCTGTCTAGCTCCTTGCATGCTGCCTCTGTACAATTCTCATTTCCACGTGCCAAGTAGCTTGTAACAAACTGTAAATCCTTCTGTGCGTTACTTGCTAGGTGCATTGATGATCAAACTCTGTTACGGTAGTCAGTCTCGCACCTCCCCCTTTGTCCCTAATGTGTCAATTGTTGTTGTGACAGAGGTGTTGGTACGTGTCGGTCAGAAACGTTGAATCTTTCACAGATTTTTCTTGTGCACGTCTTCAGACTCAAGTGAAGCATACATACTTTTTGATCCTGTTTGATGTCCATGCCTATGTATTACTCAAACCTGGGCATGAGCATCACATTTTACCATGGCGGTTGCCATGGCTTTGATGAAATCTATCGACGAACCAATGTTGAGAAGGTTGTCAACGTAGACCAGCACCTAGCAGTCTGGCTTCGTGTCTGGTGATGGCCAATGAAAGAAGAGGCAGTCGTCATAGGCTGAAGGCTCAAAATCCAAAGACTCTATTATTGCTTGTAGCTTCGTGTACCAAAGCAAAGTGCTTTGCTTTAGTGCTTAGACACTCTTCACCAATTTGCACACTTTGCCACTCCAGACCTTGTAGCCCTCCGTTTGATTCATGATAACTGTTGTATCCATATTTCCATGCACAAAGGCATTCTTCACGTTGAGCAGCTGTATCTCATAGTCCATCACTTTCATAGCTACTAGCATAATGCAAGCAGTGGTGTGGCAGCTCACAAAAGCGCAGGTCTCAAAACATTCCTATCCTTCAACTTGTGTAAAACCCTTTGCCACGAGGTGAGCCTTGAACCTGTCAATGGTCCCATTGGCTTTTGTCTTGATGCAGAATAGCCACTTCACTCCCACCGGTTGAGAGCCAGATGGCAGCTCCATGAGCTCCCAAGTTCCTTGATCCATGAGACTCTGGTAATTTGCGTCAAGTGTTGCTTTCCATTGTGTAGCATGCTCGTCATGTAGGAAATTTTCCAGAGTTTTCGGCTTGTTGAGACAAGAGCAACAAGGTGCATGGTGTTGAAGTGAGCAAGGAAATTATTTGCCTCCTCATAGATGGAGTAGGCCATGATTTCCATACTTTACTCTTTGATCTCCTACTCTTCTTCATATTACAAGTGCTGCTGCAGGAGGCTTGTGAGACGCCCGCTCTGCATGGCAACTATATCTTGTGGTTTCTACATTGGATGTGGACCAACCTATGTTCTCACCACCTCGAGTTTTTCATGAAGTATTACAAGAGGCTGATGATGAATAAAGATGCATTCGTTCTGGAAAACATCGAGGGTCACACTTGGGGGCATCAACTTTTGATGCACCTCATCCAAATCAAGAAGGGTAAGTTTCCACTGTCTTCTTCCCCCTCCTCCAAACTCTCTACATAGGATTGGTAGAAGGTTTGAAGGAGAGCTGACTCACTTGACTACTTTGCCTCCCCTGCACAACGAGTCAATTTTGAAAGAAGACGGCATCCAGTTTTATCCTGGTGCCATGCATACATTGGTTGTTATGTAAGTTTCTAAGGAAGAAAGTCCATAGATTCTTAGAAGCCACATGGTTGATCTGTCACCTTTGCACTAGGATGCTTACGTGTCAAGCCAACAGCGCAAATCTATTGGTGATGTGGCAGGGTAAGACCACTTTCTAAGGAATTTGTATTTGACTTCTAGGACTAGACATACGACTATAAAAGGACTTGTCTTGTATGCTAATCAATCAATCCTTGCTTGATGATCTCTTTTGTATTGACGACTTGAGCTCTTCTTGAGATGTAATGCTAAGGTGTGAGTACTCTTGAAGGTGAAATGTATGCTTGATTAACTTTGGGGTGCATGACACATGCCTGCAAAGGAAGAAGGCGGAAAAACCTTTGTGAGCTTTTTGGTTTCACGGATTCTCTGCCAGAGGTGGTTAGCTTAACAGCTTACAAAGGATTATGGGCCCACGCCTCTGGGCAGAGAAGTTTCATGTACACAACCACTAAGTTACAAGCTGTGAGAGCGCCTTCGCTCTCACCCAACCTCTTTGTTTACAAGTGAACATCAGCATGAGGAGAATGCAACACATATGCACCTTTTTGCCTTGGGAGTTGACATCAGCCTTTATCAGCCTAAATCAGCCTACATCTACTCACAACGGCCAATGTGAACAGGGTAAGCAGTTGCCTCTTCTCACCAACAGCCTACAGCAGCCTCAAATACAGGAGCATCAACATCAACAATAGGTGCAGGAGCTGTACTGGTTTGAGTTGTAGGGATGGCAGGGATAGGGGAACCAAGGAACCATCCTCCCATCCTTAAGTTTGATGGAGAGGGGTTTGCGCTCTGGAAGTGGCAGTTTGAGATTATCATGGATGATAGAGACTTGTTATGATGTTTTGACGGAACTATCCCAGCATCAAAGGAGGAGGGTGCTGACCTTGTGGCATGGATCAAGATTAAGAAGAAGGCTCTCGTTGTTTTTGTGTCCTGCATAAAGCCCTCAGTCCTTTCACACATCAGCAGTTATACAGTGGCGGCCGCGGCATATGCCAAACTAAGCAATGTGTTTCAGTCCTCTTCACTTGCCAACCGTCTCTTCATTCTACAAAACCTCATCAGCACGAGGCTTGGTGAAGGGAGGATGTCTCCGCCTTTATGCAGAAGTTTGAAACACTCTTTTGACAAGTCACCGGCATGGGATGGGACCTGAAATCTGATTTGCAGGCCATGATTTTTCTGATGACACTGCCAGAGAGCTGAGGTCCCATGATGGCAGTAATAGGAGGATGGATTGAATAGTGATTTTCCTACACCACTGTCTTGGATTATGTGCGGAATGAAGCCATGCGTTGCAAAAGTAGTAAAGCAAACATGGCTGCCTTTGCCTCATGAAGCAGTGGCTCCTTCCGCAATACCTTCTCCTATGGATACAAGGGAAACAACAATGCTAGCAACAGTGGAAGGGGTTCAAAGCACCAAGGAAACTGCCATAACTGTGGCAAGGCTAGACACAGGGCTTGGGAGTGCCGGGCACCCAAGAAGGAGGGAGGAGACGGGAATGAATGAAAAGGGAAAAATGGCTGGAAGGAATTCACAAGCTTGATGGATGAGTGTGCCTCCAACAAAGGGAGGACAAGACTCAGGCCTGGAGCCTACGGCCTTGACTTGGGCACAAACACGCACACCACTTACAAGAAGAGAGATTTCATCTCTCTTGCTCCATGCAACAAGAACTTCAGAGTCGCCGATAGCAAGGTTGAGGCAACTGAGGGGATTGGTGATAAGCTGGTCACAGTGGGTGTCAACGGTGCGGAATCCGACATCAAACTACAGGGAGTAGTCTACTTGTCCTCCTTCATTGCCAACCTGCTCTCCGTCTCCAAGATTACTGACCATGGTATGACAGTGGTCTTTACGGACAAGGAAGCAATGATAGTCCTTACCAAGGACGTCAACATCTCCTACTTTTTCAAGGAGGTTATTGCACAGGTATCTCGCGTTGATGGACTCTATGTCTTGTAGACCAGGATGATTATATCAAAGGCTGAATCTTCGGCCAAGAGTGATATCAAGGAGATCAATGACAAAAATTCTGATGAAAAAGTGCATGTTGGAGCAATGGAAGCAGTGGCGGTGGAAGAATTCGCAAAAAAACAACAAGGAAATGTAGCCACCAGGGCTTTTCATTCTAGCCAGTTTACATGCTCCGAGAACCTATGGCAAAGGCACTTTAGATACGTGGCTCATCGCACATTGGTGCTCTTGGTAAAGCAAGAGCTAGTGCGTGGGATGGAACTAGGTGATGAGGCGGAGGGAGTCGGGATCTTGTGTGAGCTGTGCCTTCATGGCAAGGCCAAGAAGAAACCATTCAAGCGCAATGATACGCGTACTCTTGTACCCCTTGATCTCATCCACGCTGATGTGTGTGGTCCCTTTTGCATACCGTCCAATTGAGGTAGCAGATATCTCCAGACATGCATCAACAACAATAGCCGCAAGGTCTGAATGTACTTTCTCAGAAAGAAAAGTGAGGTGAAGGAGAATCTTCAAGCCTTTGTTGCTATGGTTGAGCAACAGAGTAGAAAGAGGGTAAAGGCATTCCAGATGCACAATGGGGGAGAGTACAAATCTTGAAGGGAGTGGCTCAAGACACAGGATATTGAATACCAGATAACTACCCCATACTCACCTCAAAGTAATGGCATAGCAAAGAGGATGATCCAGACCCTCCTGGGCATGACTAGGTACATGCTCTTTGATGCCAGGCTGCCTCCTAGGTTCCGGGGTGAAGCTACACGTACGGCTACCTATCTTGTGAATCTCACACCTGCATCAGCTCTATGAAGGAGAGGCAAGAAAAAGTAAAGAAAATGCCTGAAGACGCCTCAAGAAGCATGGCCAGGTAGGAAGCCAGATGCCTCCCATCTGAAGGTGTTTGGTTACACTGGTTTGCCAAGGTCCAGGTCGGTGAGGGTCCAGGAAAGCTCGATGCAAGAGCGCAAGAGTGTATTTTCATCGACTATGATACCGCCAACAGAGCTTATAGACTATGGAGCCAAAAAATTCATCCGTAGCAAAGACGTGGATTTCCACAAAAGGTCAATAAGTAAGGGAGAGCTTCTTGAACTTGAGAACACTCCAAAATAGGGAGTGTGGCTCACTCTCCTTGAGGAAGGAGATGAAACGCTAGCACAATGGCATGGGTTGTGTGTTGTAATAGGGAGAGGAGCTTATAAAGATGACTTGGAGGAATCTGACTCCGAGTCCAAGGTATCTTATCCTCGAGACCATGAGGATGCCTCTTCCATCATTAAAAACAAAGACCTCCCGCCACCAACATCAACAGCAACAGCCAGCAGGTCCAAGGAGCGGTTCATTTCTCAAAGTTCCTTGGCAGCATTACGATGCAGATAGGGGTAAATGGACAGGCCTCAACTATTCGTTATGGTTAAAGAGGAGTCAACGTCTTTCTTAGAGGCACTCATTCGGCCTGAAAAAACGGATTGGGATGAAGCAATTTGCACTGAAGTCAGCTCCATCGAGGAGAATGGGACATGGGTGCAGGTGAACAGACCTATCGGGGCTCACGTTGTAGGGTTCAAGTGGGTGCTGAAGGTAAAAAGGAAACAGGATGGCAAGATAGACAAGCATAAGGCACGAGTGGTAGCAAAGGGGTTATCTCAACAGCCTGGCGCAAAGTACGATGAGGTCTTTCCTCCCGTTGTGAAGTTTGTCTCCATCCGGTCAATGCTCATCATTGCTGCTGCTGCGAACATGAAGGTCGACCAGATGGATGTGAAGACAACCTTTCTTTACGGTAAACTTGACAAGGAGATGCTAATGTAGGTTCTGGAGGGGGTTGATGCTCCCGAGGACAAGGTGTGCAGATTGGTGAAGGCAATCTATGGGTGAAAACAAGTACCAATACTTTGGCACCAGGAGATGGATACATTCATGGCTAAAGAGTTCTTCATGCACCGCATCAATGACCCTAGCATTTACATACATGAGAAC
>SZWC01004093.1:84715-95981 GCA_023375785.1 Penium margaritaceum
TTCTGTTAGGTAGATCTACAGCTGTGTAGCTTTGCAATCCACTGCAAAACGTGCAAGCCTGCAATGGATGATGTCAGGTTGGCTGTTTATTAGGACATCTCCATTGCCATCGGCCTCCCTGCCACCACCCCATGCTTTGCATCAGCTGCTTCCACTACAATAGCCTTGTTTATGCCCAAACTGTCCCAGTGATCTCTACCTCACAGAATTTTCTGCCCGCCTCTTTGCATCTTCTCCAATACAACCTCAGTACCTACGTCTATAGCGGCCATCTCGGCCGCATCTACGACCCCTCTTATAGGAACTTCTTCTACTGTTGAATCTGCCCCTGCTTCAATTGTCACGGCTATTGCATCTCCGAGAGCGGTTGTCACAACACCTGCTTCCTTCAGCTCATCGTTACTTCCTTCAGGCAACATCGGCTCATGAGGCCTCTGTGGAACATCTGTAGATTCTACTTGTTGCAGCAGTGGCTCTGACCTCTCCGATACATCTATCCCATTCTTCACCTCTAGTGCTTCCACCTCTCCCCCCTCTACCTATAGCGGCCAGAATCTGGGCATTTTAGCGGCCAAAAAATGGAAGAAGGTTAAGAAGAGATGCAACAAGCTAGAGCAGTTGTAGCAACAACAGCAGCTGATGAGCAATGGTAGTGGACATTCTATGAACCGCTACAATGGTGGAGGTGCTCACCACTACATGGAGTGTGATAATCTCCTTGATTGGCCTAGGATCATGCAAAGCCTACAAGCAGCACACGCATAGCGGATGTCAGCAGGTGACACACAAGTGGGTCGTGCGGTGACCACAACTACAGCACATGCAACCGCTTCACCACATAGCAGAGGTCATCTGGACCCTTGAGATTGTACGATCATCGAGTTTTTCTGCTTTGAGTATGTTGTCACAGCCAGGTTGTCCTTAGAAAGCTTTTCCTAGTATGTTTGTTGCCTGTAACTATGCAAGTAGGGGAGCTCAATTAGCTTGTGATGAGGACGGGCCTGATAGTAACGACCGGCTTGACGATTATCTGAGTTCTTTGTTTTTTTCCTAAGCGTCTTGTGGAGGTAGAGTATTTTATGGCATGTTGTTCAGTGAATTCATTATGCTCAGTCTTGTTGCATCTGTTTAGCCCGTTCGCACAAGGTGTGGTCAATCGATGAACAAGTTTGATGCCTGTCCAATAAGTTGGGATAATGCGGTTTGAGGATTTGTCTGGCTACTTCTATGTTTCCAATGTACTCTTTGTCCCTCCTCTTAAGCTCTGTCTACTGTCTATTTACACATGCACTAGGATTGGTCTTACTGTTGAGCACTTTGTTGAATCTACCATCGTGATGAATCTCAATAGTTGTTGATGACCCGTATTGTGTGTCTGCTTGCGCTTCCTCTGTCTACTCGCCTTCCTTTGCATCTGTGCGTGTGTGTCACTTTTTTTTTTTCTCTCCTGAATATCAGCATTTGTTGCATTGCCGTCTTTGTCATATGAGCTCAGACGCTGTGTCCAAGCTAATTTGGACTCACCCAGCCCTCGGTCTTGATGAGGCTTCCTTAGAGAAGCCGTCCAAGAATGACTATCTTGTTTGCGCTCATGGTAAGATGCATCATGACAATTTCTCTGACTCCACTTCGAGGGCACTACGTCTGCTCGAGTCGGTCCACTCAGATATTCTCGTTCCCCTTCCTTTCAAGTGTCTCTTAGATCAGGGGCAATATATTCTCACCTCTCTGATGAATTAACCTGGATGTGATGGCTCTATAGCTTCCAACACAGGAACGATGTTACCCTTGTGGTCCGCCTATAGTTGGTGAAAGTTGAATGCCAGTTTTGTCAAACCCACCAAACGTTTTGCTTAAATTGTGGTGGCATGTTCTGAAGTGAGGTAAGCACCTTCTGTGCTGAGCACAGTGTTTTTCACCAGCTTCACGCCCATGCTACATCACATCAGAACAGCATGTCTGAATGATGGAACCATACCATGGAGGGTGTAGTCCGCGCCATGCAATCTGATTACGGTCTCCCAGAGTCTTTTCCCTGTGAGGATTTCTCCTACTTAACATGGGTCTAGAACCGCCTGTCCCATGGTCCTCTTTCGAACCATGTCATGTTGTACTAGTTGTGATTTGGCCATAGCACTGACCTCTATATCGCTCGTGTCAAGGGCTCCTTAGCCTGTGCCACGTAAATCAAGGACTAGCAAGAGTCCAAGGTCTTAACTCGCAGTTGCACATGTGCCTCTAGTCAAAGGCCTGGAACTTCTGGAACTCCGCTCATCGCTGCATCGTCTTCGAGGCTCTTACCTACCGCTGACAGTCACTCCCACGCTGCTGTCACCTCCAGCTGGAGCATCTCTTTAACCTCCTATAAGTTAGCGTAAGCTACCTCGGACATGCAAAGGTGGTCCATGTCTTCTGCCCGTAGGACCAACTTTGCCTCACTCAATGCTACATACGCAGACTGCAAAAATCGCAAGTAGAACTCCATCTGCATCTCTGCTGCTGAAGACAATGGATTCAGTGCTGTTGCATCCTCCTATAGGTCAACCAAACTCGCAATGTAATGAGATGTTGAAAAATCGGATGTAATTGAAGGTGTCGCATCCCGATTGTAGCTCGTGTGTGTGAGACGACGAGGGATTAGCGGTCGCGTGCCAAGAGAGAAGGAGATGGTAGAGTCTAGAGAGTTGGTGGATCATGTGGAGATGTCGTTGGTGTAGGTACTCTCACTGTCAATGTGATCAACAGGGTCACCAACGGATGAACACGCGAGGGAAGAACTGAGATACTACTGATGAGATGACTCTATCCGCGTAGTCTGATCTACAACAATGTTCTTCGCTGCCGACGTAGTGGATATAGCTATGCATGACTTCGGCTTGACGAGTAATCCCATGCCAGTCAAGGCAAGGAGCAAGCGCAACTGGCACTGACGCATAGTCTCATCGAGAAGATAGGTTGCTGTCACCTTTGAATGTCCGAGGCAGCTTACGCTAACTTATAGGAGGTTGAAGAGATGCTCCAGCTGGAGGTGACAGCAGCGTGGGAGTGACTGTCAGCAGAGGGGAGTACCACAACTATCGGCATGAGCTTTCCACTATCAGGATCTTGTACATTCGTCCTTGGGGAGGATCCTATACTAGCTCCTAGTACGATTTCTACTGGAGACACTACCTCGTAAGACGTGATCATGCCTTTACCTTCGGCCATCCTCATTTCCGACAAATCCATCATCGCTCCTCTTTCTATATCTATTTCCATCACGGATCTTCCTCCACCTGCCTCAGCAGCTCCATATTCATATTTGTCCACCTGTCAAGGTCCAGCCGAGTGTGCCAGTCCTCCTCCCCTTGTGGCAGTACACCCTTGTGCTTCAATGTTCTCCATCCAACCTCGGAGGCCAGCTCTACAACTTCATCCACGGCTGCGTGCTACTCATCCACTCCCTGCCCTCCGGCATACCCTGATGCGCCACTTTATAGCGGAGAGAGGAGAGAATGAGGGTTGGGACTTGTGGCGGTCTCATGAGCATTGGAATACTCCCTGAGGTATAGAGACGGCGACTGTGGTGGTAGCTAGAGCTCCATCCTTCATATGGCAGCAGAATCGTGCATGGTAGTGTGTGCATGTCAGCCTTCTACCGCTCCCTACTGGTATCAGAGCATGAGGGAGAGACCCCTCCATTTCATCGATCCTTGGTGGCTTGTGGTGCGGCACATGCGACATTCACGGTTGCGCGATTGTGGCCGTCACACTCTCACCCGTCCATGCCGCAACTTTGCCCTACAATTCAGTAGTCTCCCCTCCTGTCTGATCCGGGCTCTTGTCACTGTGTTGCCCCGGCTTTGTACTCGGGCGCTCTACGTGCCACGACACTCTTGCCTCGGTCCGCCGTACCCTAAAGAAAAATCTCCGGACCTCAGCAACACTGTGACGCCGGGGCTCTCTCGCCACGGCCGACCGCCTCTCAGCGGTCCCACAGTCCCACAGGTCAGGAGCACCACGTGCCTCTGCACTCACCGTGGCCAGTTGTGTCTCAAACATCTTCGCACTTCCACAGGTTCGTCAATCCTCTACTCTGCAACACTGTGACACTGAGTCCTTCTGGACTCGGTGGCTAGCATTTCAACAGCACAACTGTGCTGTTGGACCGCAGGACTATGTTTCAACAGCGCCACGACGCCAAGCCTCCTGGCCATTGAGCACTGCTTCTCAGTACGCCCTGCTTCACTCTCTCTCAACTAGCAGTAGTAGCAGCAGCCGCTTCAGCAACCTCATCTGCCACCCTGGCTGCACCACGGAACGCAAGATCCATCCCCACCTCTCCAAGGGGCCTGCGTGATCGCACCCGCCTCGACGAACTGATTGATCGTCACAAGGAGGAGGCGGATATTGTGGCGTGGTTGCGCCTCCGCCGTCGTTGTGACAGCCCTGGGTACTACCCTGGGGAAGACTACGATCCTGCAGACGATGAGGCGCGCAAAGAAAATGCTCTTTACATGGCTTACTTTCAGTCCGCTTCGGATGACTCTCCGACCGTGCAAAACGCGCCAACAACGGGGCGACCACGTGAGCAATGTCGTCCCTCAACTCCAATAAGGTCCGGCATTGCTGCAGCATTCTCCACCTCACCCGCTTCCGCAATTGTTGCTACTGTCTCATCTTCCTCTGACCCTCTTACAGTCGCCGTAGCCGCCAGCGCAGCTGCAGCCAAAGCACTTACCCCATCAATACAGCGCAAACCCGACTTTGACTCTGCTCCACCCCACTTCACCTCCAATCTCACATTCCACTCCTGGGAGGTTCGTTTCAGTGCCTAGGCATAGGGGGAGCAGCTCTGGGAATATTGCTATGAACCCAATCCCTCTGCCAATGCACCCTTTGTGCCAGTCAAGTCTGAGTCTGCACGTGCTGTCCGTGCCCTCATTCGGGCCGGACCCGACGATCTCACTGATGAGATTGGGTCTTACAATGCTAACACTGCACGCCGCACCCACGCTGACCCGGTTGGTGCTTACGCACCGATCAAGCAGTGCATGACAGTCACTGGACATGCTGCACAGAGCGTTCTCACCGTCCAGTTCAACATGCTCTCCATGCGTGCTGATGAGACTGCTGACGCCTATTGGGCTCACAGTCTGCGACTACTGCGCGACCTTGGCAAGGCCGCTCCTGGTCAGCTCCCAGTTGTTCTCTCCATCGTCAACGATCTCATCCCGGAACCCAGTGACATCTTTCGCGAGGTGAAGGCTTGAGCGTCTGGCTGCCATCCCTGCTCCCGCTGATGCACCCCCTGGCATTGGTGCATTGTGAGAGTTTACCTCCCAACGTCTGACCAACTGGTGGAGCTCAGTACAGAACAAACGCATTCATCGTGCCACCGTTGCAGCAGCAGCCACCGCACTTCCTCCTTCCTCCACCTCCTCTGTCTCTGGTTCATCCTCCACTACCACCTCTACCACTACTGCCACGTCTCTTGCCGCACAAGGGGGTGGTCGAGGCGGGGGAGGTGCTAAAGGTAAAAGTCGCGGGGGTGTCTCTGGCAGTGGGGGGCAAGGCAGAGGTGGCAAGGGTCGCGGTCCTGATAGAGCCGCATCCCCTGCTTCCTCCACCAGCACTATCACGTGCTGGAACTGCGGCGCCACTAGTCATGCGGTGCCCAAGTGCCTTGCACCACCTGATGATGCTCGCCTTGCCTCGGCTATGCGTGCACATTGGACACGCTCCTCGGGGTCTGGTGGCGGCTCTGCACGCTCCTCCACCTCCGCAAGGTCCAGTGGTAACTCTACACGCTCTCACTCCTCCTCGCCTACAACTGCTGCCTACAGCACTGCTCTCTCCTCACCGCCCCTACCCGCCCCCTGGGGTTGGCCCCCGGGGTTTGGCGGACCTGTCTACTTCAGACCTCCCTCTGGCTTCTACAACCCTCCGCCGTGGGCGTCATCCACTCTCGGCCCCCAACATCCTTCCTCTGGCATCCTCATCACCGCTCCATCTGAGGACGACCGCCAACTGGACTCTGCACTCTCCCATGCCGTTCACCATCGTCACCTTCGTGATCAGGGAGGTGAGAGTGTGCGTTCGGTTGAGGGGGGGGCTTGCATGTGCCGTTGATTCATTTCTTCGTGGGCCGCCCCCGGGTCATTTTCAAGGTTGTTCCCCAGTCGATTTTCAGGGTTGTTCCCCAGTCAATTGAACAATGGCAGTCGTACAGTCTTCCCCGCTGTCTTGCCGCCTTCCCCCATTCTTTGCCATTGCCGCCGTGAGTCGTGACCCTGCGTGTGTCCGCATGACGGGTGGCTTCTTAATCCTTGATTCAGGGGCCACCCACCACATGACCTCCTGTCGTTCTTCGTTCGTTTCTCTGGGTCCCGTTGGCTCTGTTCGCTTTGTTTGTACCGGCTCTGGCCAGCTTCTCCCTGTCCAAGGTGTTGGGGTTGTCCGCTTTGTTGGCCCTGGGGGGGGGACTTTTTCTCCCTGACGTTCTGTACGTGCCCGCTCTTGAGCTCACTCTAGTGTCTGTCACGGCGGTTGACGACCAGGGCATGGACTTCTCCTCCAGCCGTGGCATTGCATCTGTGTTGCATTGCACCACTGGTCGTGTTCTGCTTCGTGGCACTCGTGATCGCTTGTTTTGTGTGCCTTCGTTCGCACCCCATCCCTCCTCCACCGCTCTTGCCCACGTGGCTTGCTCCCTCACTCCAGCACATGCACAATTGCTCCATCTCCGCCAAAGTCACATCCACACTGCTGCTATTGACAGTCTGCTGTGGGACATGCCCGCTCATGGCCTTGATGTGGACACGTTCTCTGCCCCTTGCCCTGTTGACTGCCTTGACTGTACCCCAGGCAAAATGCATCACTCCCCATTTTCCACGTCTGAGTCCCGCACATCTCACCCGCTTGATCTCTTGCACGCTGACGTCATGGGACCTCTTGTCCATGACGCTCTTGGGGGTGTCGGTCAGTACGTCCTCTACCTCACGGACGACTTTTCTCGCATGCTCTGGGTCTTTGCCCTTCGGCAAAAAAGTGATGTTTGTCCCACTCTAGAGACCTGGCTGCCTCAGGTTGAACTGATGTGTGGTCGCCGTCTCAAGGTTTTCTGCTGTGATCGCGGTGGTGAATTCATGAATCCCACTGCTCGCTTCTTGACTGCTCGTGGGGTATGTATGGAACCTTTGGCTCCCTACACACCCCAACAAAACGGTGTCTCTGAACACTGGAACTGCACCCTTCGATGTGCTATATGACCTGGGTGTGGAATCG
Source organism: Penium margaritaceum (assembly GCA_023375785.1). Lineage (NCBI taxonomy): Eukaryota > Viridiplantae > Streptophyta > Zygnematophyceae > Desmidiales > Peniaceae > Penium > Penium margaritaceum. Next base: position 91,982 of record SZWC01004093.1, read on the forward strand.
TGTCCCCCACGGTCCTCTTCCCCCCCATGTCACTCCCTTTGAATGCTGGTACGGCCGTCGTGCTGACCTCCGTCTGGCTCGTGTTTGGGGCTGTGTGGCTGCTGTCTGGCTACCCGAGGACTTTTGTGAAGGCAAAATTAGCCCTCGCGCCCGTCTCTGCACCTTTCTTGGTGTTTCTGCCATGTCAAAGGCATGGCGCTTATGGGACCGTGACCGCTCCCGTGTCATTGAGTCGCGTGACGTCCTCTTCTTTGAGGATGTCTTCCCTCGTGACCTATCTCATGTCCCTCCTCCTTCATCTCTCTCCTTGTTTCGTCGGCTTGGGGGGGTGGGTCTGTTCCAGCCTCCGATCTCCGAGCGTTCTCCTCTCCCTCTCACACGGCATCCCCTGTCACTCCCACGGACAGTGCCGAGGACTCCTTCTCCTCGTCCTCCCATGCCTCTTCTGAGTCGGGCACATCAGAGCCCTCCTCGGAGTGCGTGACGTCCTTCCCCTCAGCTGGCAGTCCTGCGTTCTCACCGTTCGCTGGCATTCCTCAGTCCTTGCACTCGGTACCTACCTCATCTCCTGACTCTGCGTCTTCTCCGGTGATGGACACAACCGTAGGTGACGCTTCTCAGGCTCCGGTCTCCGGCCCTGAGCCCTACACTTGTGGAGACTGCGTGCTCTCCCTTCCTCTCAGTCCTCTCAAACCTCTCGTGAGGGCGCTCGTCCTTCCAGGATGCCTGGTGAGTCTGTTCCCGTTGGCTCGACCAATGCCTCTCATCCCACTCAGCGGGTCACCCGCTCCAGCACCTCTTCCTCCACAGTTGGTCACTCAGTGCGACCCACCGGTCTTGATGCACTAGGCATGTCGGTGAGTGTTGTACACCCCAACTCTGCCGTTGGCTACGCTCTTATAGCCCATGAGTTCCACAGCGCACTTGAGACCTCCGTCGCCGGTTACTTCGCCGCTTGCTTTGCGGCCTCTGGCCTTCCCACTCTTCCCCCTGAGCCCACCACTGTCCGGCAGGCTCGTGAGGAAGCAGACGCTGACCTCTGGGAGAAGGCCATGCAGGAGGAGCTCACGACCCTCCAGGAACATGGAGTCTTTGGTCTCGTGGATCTCCCTGCGGGTCGCAAGGCGGTCTCTACACGATGGGTCCTTTGGCGTAAGCTGATGCCGGATGGAACAGTCGACCGGTACAAGGCTCGCCTTATGGCTAAAGGGTTCTCCTAGATCCCTGGAGTCGACTTTGATGAGACCTTTGCACCTGTCGGAAGGTACACCACCGCTCAAGCACTGTTGAGTCTTGTCACCCAGCACAACTAGGAACTAGAGCAGATGGATTTCAACAACGCTTTCCTACATGGGAAGCTTGACAAAAAAATCTATATGATCTAGCCCCCCGGCTTCACCGATGGCACGAACAAGGCCTGGCGATTGCGCAAAGCCCTCCATGGGCTCAAGCAGTCGCCACGTTGTTGGAAAATGGAGATCTCCTCTACTCTTGAGCGGGGAGGTTACCGTCACAGCACGATTGATCCAGCGCTCTTCTTGAGCGCCCCCTCAGAGCCGTTCGTTGCCATACTCGTCTACGTCGATGATCTGCTCATCGCCTCACCCAGTCCCGCAGCTGTCCAGTCAGTGAAGAATCTGCTGCAGTCTGCGTACAAGATGAAGGATATGGGTCCTGCACGAGTATGGAGCTTGAGCATGACAGCCGTCGTCGCACCCTGCATGTGCACCAGGCTGCATACATCCGCACGCTGGGGGAGCGCTTTGCCTCACTCCTTGCAAACATCCCCATCGCATCCACACCGATGACCCCAGCAGGTCAGCGCATGCTGAAGTTGCTGGACTCAGCACAGCTGGGGGAGCTCGTTGATGTCACCGACTATCTCAGCGGGGTTGGCTCCCTCATGTATCTTGCCACCACCACTCGGGCAGACGTTGCCTTCTCGGTCAACTTTCTTGCCCAGTTCTCCCAGTAGCCTCGACAGAAACACCTTGAGGCCGCACTACGCGTGGTGTGCTACGCGTTGTCCACTGCACGCGTGGGACTCTGCTACGGTGCCCAGCCTTCAGTGGTCGTTGACGGATACACAGACAGTGACTGGGCACATGACACGGATGCTCGTAGCCGCACTGATTACATTCTTCTCGTCGGTGGGACTGTTGTCTCTTGGAAGAGTGGAAAACAGGGCTGTGTTGCTTGAAGCTCCAGCGAGGCTGAGTATGTGGCTCTGGGTGCAGGTACGTGTGAGAGTGTGTGGCAGTCCCGCCTGTTGCAGCAGTTGCGTGTTCCTATTCGCTGCATCACCCTGTGCTATGACAACCAAAGTGCAAAGGCAATTGCTGAGCACGATGGCATGTATCATTCTTGCACAAAGCACATCAACATTGAGAATCACTTTGTACGCGAGCGCATTGCTGCTGGAGAAGTTCAGGTTGTCTGGGTCGACACTCGTCAGCAGCGTGCAAACTTTCTCACCAAGGCACTCAGCAGTGGCATGTTCAAAGCGGTTGCGCATGCTGTTGGCTTGCTGCGTTCTCGTGATGCCCCAGGTTGACGTGAGTCCTATGATGTACCATTTGTTCTATGCGTGTGTGCTTTGTTTGTCTGTGGGTCATGGGGGAGTGTTGGTTGTGGTCATGACACACGCAAGTGCCCTCTTGTCTCAACGCACACACACACCTAACCACTGCAGGTGATTGATCTTGACTGAGGCTCTCCGGTGCAAGACTGTGACACAGCTTGGGGCGCACAGTGGTGGTGACACCATCAAGTCGCAAAGTGGTGGCCACAGCACCAACGCTGTCCTTATGACGAGCCTTAGTTTAGTGATAACAACACATGCCAAAATGGGGGATACCTTTGGAGACATGCATGTTTGTGGTGTGACAAGTTTCCTACATACTTTCATGACTCTAGCGTAGTGCACCGGGTTGCTGATCCCTCGGGACCACACGTCCGGTTTATACCGGCGTGTGAGAAACCACCTGGAGCTCGCTCGCTCCAGGGTCAAGTTCGATCCCTCGGTAGCGTCCAGGCCCCACGCCGAGTGATTCGCATGGGTGGCCCGGTCAACCGGTTTTTGCCACTTCGCTCACTTGTTACTTACACACTTGTTGCAACTCTCCTCTCTTAAGGTTTCGAGCTTGCCCCCGATCCATGGTTCCTCCCGTGGCCTGCTACTTGCTTGCTTTCCTGCTTGCTTAGCAATCTCAACTACCTACACTCGCCTCCCTCAGTCACCTGTGTCAGTGATGTGCGAGATGTGCAACGAGGCCAGAGGTCACTACACGTCTGTGACACATAAACCAACATCGGGAGGCCTGAACTTGCCTAGCCTGGCTGGCCGAAAATGCCAGTGTGTCAACGTCAAGTTTGGGTGTGTATGGGGTACATTCTACGTTTTCTCATCGGTCGAGACCCGGACACACGGTTGACTGTTCCGGTGCCTCGGTAGACCTCTGTTGTGTGGTTTCATGTTTTGTGACACGTGTATTCCCCCTACGTGCCTTTTGGCAAGACGGGGATGACGGGGCCTGGTGGGCTAGCCGCCAGTCCCCAGGACATAAGCTCTCAGGAGGGCTCATTGTACTCTCTTCTTGTTCTTAATGTGTTTAAGACTTGGCCAAATTTTCGTGGGCATAAATAATCCGCTGCCCGTCGTTTCGGTCGATTGAGACGCGCTGCCCATAGTCGATTTCGACCCGCACGCGGTGCCCAAAGTCGATTTCGACCCGCACGCGGTGCCCATAGTCGAAAACGACCCGCACGCGGTGCCCATGTTTTTCGTCGTGCGAGCGAAAAACGAAAAAAAACAACTGTACCCACGCCCTCGAAGTCGAACTTCGCCGACTTCGAGGGCGAAGTGGGCGAAAAATGACACTGGCATCGCCGATGTCTGAAGTCACCCTGCCGCGAATTTTGGAGGTCGCAAGTGCGAACTCCAAAAGTCGCGACAGGGTGACTGTCGCGACTTTTGAGGTGCGCACTCCAAAAGGGTGCG
>SZWC01004093.1:100424-177094 GCA_023375785.1 Penium margaritaceum
GGCTACCGAAACCGGCAGGGGAAACTACTCAATGACTAAGAACGACACCGGTAAAACGCGCGTCCCCGTCTGCCTAATTTAGATATATTCATATCTCGAGCCAGTTAAAACTTCACGCAAACTAGGCGTGCGTCCATTCGTGGTACCCTCTATCAAATTTTCATGCACAAAACAAAGACACGTCAGAATACTTGGCCAATCTCTCAAAAATACCGATGCATTATCTCCGAACAGGTGACAGTCTATTCGAAATCGAACGAACGATTTTACGTTTAGCAAAACTTTCGTTCCTCTTTGTAAAACAAATGGAAGTTTTTTGGAGATGGTCCGCATTGGCCCAAAATCACCCATCGTCTTCGCCATACGATGTGCAATCGTAGCATTAACATGGATATTCCAAATGTCGCCATGTGACAAAAGTGAGTGCTCACCTGAATAATCGCCAACGCCCGGAGGTCTGCCGTTGTAATTGAACGCAAATTTCAATTCTATGGATGGGTCAAAAAGTAATCATTCCCGCGCCGTTAGAGGTAATTGAAAGAAAATTCCTTTTGTAAAGCTTGCGGCTTGGCCGTGAAGCGCTGGGGTCGCTCGGAATATTCGCGACTGTTTCTACAAATCAAGAGAATCTACCAAGGTCGTAATACACAACTTCTACTTTGAAACCTGGCGAGCGCGGGACGACGGCTTGTCCGACATCGTGAAAGACGTCCAACAGTGTTTTCGGTTCCGGGAGTTAGAGATAACATTTCAGGAAGAAAGTCAAGGGAACGATGGCATTCCAGCTGGTGCCTTATCTCGACCCTGAAGCAAAGGTTAGATCGACCACTTTTGACGGGGGCTTAATGCAATTTCATCACAATATGGACCTGAGGTAAGAAACTTTCTCGTTGAAATGAACGGAATAGGACCCAAAATTTAATGTTCGGCAAAGTTACGATCCACCCCGTTTATCGGGGTTGGTCTCGCAATGCGCCCTAGGGGGCGAAATTTCATTCATAGAAGCCCCTTTTTCCGTTTTTTTGAAAAACAGATACCCTGCTTTTAAAGTGTTGATAACCAAAAGCCCCTCTCTCTTCTGCTCAAGCCGTAAGTGCCCCTAGGGGTATTTCGTCTCGGTTGAATTGTCCATTCCGCATCATATTTGTTTTTCTCTCTTCATAAGTTTGAAACGTGTATGACAGACCGTATTACTAGAAAGCCAGCTAGCGACAGCTAAGTTATGTTACACCCATTCCCTTATCAACTTTACACTCGCACCGTTTCGCCACAAGAAATAACATTCGAACAGCGTACCGAGGGGTATATGGCAACGTCACGATAAACCCCCGGTCGACGGGGTACATCGTACTCGCGTGTTTTACCCCTAGGTGCTAATGGAACTCCAAAACCAGCATCCGTGGTATCTAAGGATCGTATCTTACCCCCAAGGGTATACGGTTAACTAAAAATGAATTCCGTGGCATTTAATACTAAATATTTCGGAAACGGGTGATAATAAAAGTTCCTCCTTCGGAAACGGGATTTCTCAGTATTTTTCTGTTTAATGTTTTCATCCAGCTCTGCTCTTTCTCGTGCGTCTCACTCACCGCATTTCATCGTCACCGCCCCCCAAGCGTCATCCTACGTCCACACCCCTCCTCCCATCGAGGGGTGTGGTGGTCCGGAAGTGCCAACCCAGTCGTCCTGCTGTGCTGGCGCTGCCCAGGTCTAGTAGGCGATGCATAGGATTGGGCAAAGTCGTTGACATCGGGCGAAGGACGGCCTAACGGGCTGCAAAACTATGTGGACACAAGTCAGATGTGTCAGCTTGGGGCTGGCACGTATGATGACGTCGGGACGTAAGAAGAGGCGCGGATTTATCAGGAGACTGCGTGGCACGAGGTGCATGACACGTCAATGTCGCGTGGCAAGCTCCAGAATGGAATACTTCGGATTCGACCGCGAGCATTCGGTCCGCAGAAGCTACACCTGCGTTTTTTAGCAAGGGGCACTTCGACTTTCGAGCCCTGGTTACTTGCGCGGTTTGATGAAGGGACCCGTTTCATTATCTGACCAACCCTTCGGCCTCGCCGGCCAATCTGACCAACCAGAGGGCCCAGTCGGCAAATTTCGACATCCTCAGGGCCCATCTTCCATTTACTCAGTATCAAACTCGATTCGTCGTCATCACCGGCTTGGATTCGCCCATGACAGTCAGTGGGTAGCGAAAAATGTAATGAACCGAATTGAAATTGAAAGAAAAGTGTCAAAAAAACAGGTTCCAATCGTGTTTCCATCCGTATCACACGGTTTGGGATGTCAAGAAACCATCGGATGTATCTTCCGGCTCGTTAAGCATGCAAGCAGTTATCCGACATAGCCAGCCCAGTAGCAGCCCGGCTATCTCGAGTCGCGCCTGCAACTGAAGGGGGCCCTTTTATTGACCGCCGCCCGAACACAGGCTCCAGCGCTCATGGATCCGGCAATACGGGTCCTCGCATCAGGACAAGGGAAGAACCCGGGCCCCAAGGTTGATTTAACCTTTAGTAAGTCAGACATTATGACAGATGTTTGAGTTGCCCTCATTCTTACAGACATACCTTCAGTTTGCCCAATTCTGAGAATGATTTCTGGGTCACCCCATTCTGCACTCTCAGGAAATCATCCCCATATGTGATGCCAAACGGAACGTTGATGCTAAACAGGTAGAAGTTGCGAGGCAGAATTCAGTTAAGAATTTGGGACACCAGCAATTTACAACCAGCAGTAAGTGTCCTTCGATGACCAGTGTCGAAATGATTGAACATATGTACAAATTTCGAGTTGCCAATGATACATAATCCGGATTTTTGGGTTGATTGTCGAGGGACGTATGCGGGATCACGTCGTGGAAGGTCGGATTCGAGAAGGTCCGCCAAGAATTCGGGGGACTTCGAGAATCGAGGGTGAAGATGTGAGATGCATCCTTACAAATCTAGATTTATGTCGGTGCGTCGAGAAGTCGATTGAACGATCGTGATACTTCTGTCGTAGATTCGCGAGATTCTACAACAAAAGTTGTCAAAGGTTCGGGAAGATTCATTGGAGGCGAGGGCAGTTGGCCGATCTGCCCTCGACTGTCGGGGTGAATATTGTGTTTCACAACGTGATGGGATGTTTCTGTAGTAAAATAAATTCCCTCTTGGAAAGATAAGGGACTCGTGTACGTATAGTACGTGACACTTCCCCACCTTTGGCCGCGATGTCCCCACACGCGTATAGATGTGACCTGGTGACGGCGGTAACAGCCATCAATTAAGTGGTCAATGTCTCGGAGGCTGTCGTAGGCTTCCCAGCTGTTGTGTGCGGCGTCATAGCTATCCTAGCCTGTCCAGATTCTGTCGTTTTGCCTCGTTGTCGATGACCGAGGATGTCCTCGATGATGTGCTTTGTGTCCTCGTCCACTTGAACATGCGGAGGGTGTAAGCTGCTGTGCTAGACAAGTAAGCAGCAGCTGAGGTAATGCTAGGAAGACACCAAGCAAGCGACGGTGTTAACGTAGAAGTTAGAAGTGGAGAGGAAAAAAAGTGGAGTAACAAGTCACAGAGGTGTTATGTGCAGGTGGGAGCGAGCGAACGAGCGGGCAGCGAGCGAGCGAGCGAGCAAGCACTGCAGCGAGCTCGAAACTGGGGGATTCGACCCCACATGCCCACAGAACAATTTCCTAGCATAAACTAGGTCACCGTACAAGCAACAACCTTTCTAGAGAAGAAACCTGGTTATGCTCATGACCAACTGTGCACCAATGCATGTGAGAAATGCAAATAAGTCTGACAAGCTCTGATTGAGCTTCTCCATGGCTCGTCTTCTCACATTCTGGTCACGACGTGTCAATCGGCGCAGTCATCTCTCACTGGTCAGTCACCTGCACCAGTGATGTGAGTGTGCAACGAGGCCAGAGGTCACCGTGTGATCATGACATGAATCCAATAGAGGGGGAGGGGCATCCCTGTCGGAAAAGTTCTCTCCGGGGTCTCGGTAGTGCTTGAATCTCCTGATATGGAACACCGGATGAACTTGCAAAGTGTTGGGGAGTTTCATTCGCACAACCACTGGGGTTTGCATGCGCTCAATCTCAGATGGTCCCAACTATCGTGGTTGAGCTTTGAACAGTCGGCTCCGCGGGGATTGATGTTGGCCGAGCTGAGAAGGACTTTGTCTCCATCGACGAACATGTCGTCTTTGCGATGTCGGAGAGCTGCTCCCTTCATCGCTGCCTGTGCCTTTGCGAGGATTTGCCGTGTTTCCTCCCAAATGGTGGACAAGTCTCAACTGGGCGTCGGACGCGGGGATATTGCTTCGACTTTATAGTCCGGCTGGAATGGCGAGAAGTTTGCCATGCACCATTTTAAACAGAGTTTCGTCCCTTGCAGTGGAAACTACCGAAACACGTGTGGTTTTGGTAGTCACAGGTTTTTGTGCCTAATGCGTCCCGTGAGGTTCGCATAGCGTTTGAAGAAGTTGTTCAAGCACCTTATTTTTTTGCTCGGTTTGACTGTCGGTTTGAGGATGAAACGCCGTCGAAAGTTGAATACGACTGTTGTAACGTGGCATCAGTTCGCACCAAAAACCGCTAGTGAATCGACCGTCTCTGTCACTTGTGATGGTTCTCGATACGCCGTGTTGCGGCACGATGTTGCCCAAAAAACAGCCGTGCTGTTCCTTCTGCGCTGACGGTGGTTGTGAGAATGAAATGGGACATTTTAAAAAACCTGTCGACGACCATGATTGCATCATATCCCTCCGGCGTGACCGGCAATCTTGTGACGAAGTCCACAGAGATGTCCGTCCACGGTTGCTACTGGTTTGTGTGACTTCCACACGTCACGACCGACGCCGATTGATTACCCATATACCCCATTTTCGTGGTATAGGGTAGAGGAGAGCGTGAAGACACGAAGGGCCTTCGGAGTGTCCCGAGACTTCTCTAGCACCTATGACAGCGCCGGCGGGACGCTGTCGATGCGTTCCAACAGCCCTATTGGCTTGTCAGGAGGGAGGAGAGTTTTTTCAGTGGATTGAGACGCGCGCACACGATGGATTGCACCGGTGCAACAAGGAGATCCGATGACTATAGTAGTGCTTTGGATGTTTGGAAAGCCATTTGTGATATCTGGACGTTGATTCCGAGTGTTTCTAGCACTACTCGTTTTTTCTCAGTGGTCGAGACCCGGGCACTCGGAGAGCTATTTCGGTGCCACGAGGAGACCACCTTTGTTGTTCACATGGTGTATGCCGTGTGCTCTCCCTGCTGACTTGTTTGGGCTCCTGGGGGGCAACGGGGCCCGGTGCGGCTAGCTGCCGGTGCCCCAACGTAAGTCCGCGAGTGGCTCATTTGTAATCTCTCCTTGTTCTTGCATGTAATGTGTTCCAGACTTAGCCAAATTCTTGCTGTTTTGCAATGCACTCACACACAGAGCTCATGTTTGTTTTCGCATGGGTTTGCATGCCCTAGTTAAGTTCTATCTTGGTATTAGAGCATAGGGGGGTGCGTGAGCAGCAGAAGCAGTAGAAGTGGCAACAGTGGACGGAACGTAGAGAGAACACACCACATGGCGCCACGCCGGTAGTAGTGTGGTGCAGCACAAAGTGACTGCACGTGAACGCCATAAGGACGATGAGCAGTGCACAATAGTAGTAGTGGATGCGGTAGCATCAGTAGTAGCAACATCGGACTTAGTGGCGGCAGCTGCGGTTCTGTGCAGCAGGAGAAGTGGCAGCAGAGCAGCCACTTACAGCAAGAGTAGTAGCGGTGGGAGTAGCAGCGACGAAAAGCGGTAGCATTCGTAGCACCTACGCCTATGGTAGTAGCAACAGTAGCGACAGCTGCTATGTTAACTAACAGCAGTAGCAACGATAGGAGCAGCAGCGACAACAACAACAACAACGCATAGCAGCAATAGCAATAGCCGTTGCAATAGCGGCAGCAACATTGGCAGCGTGCAGTAGCGGTGACAGTAGCAACACCGCATAGAAGCACGAGTCGTTGCACCGGTGGCGGCAGTAGCAGTAGCGTGCAAAAGTAGCGGCAGCAATAGGAGCTACAGCAATAGGAGCGGTGGCAGTAGGAAGCAACATCAGTGGTAGCAGCAAGCAGCAACAGCTACTGCGTAGAATAGTAGTAGCAGTAGTAGCAGAAGTAGCAACAATACCAGCAATCATAACAGCTGCACCCGCTACCGTAGCTGCTGGTGCAGAAGGGCCTCATAGCCCTCCTCCAAGGGTCCCCCTCGGAGGGGCTCCATTGAGCCCCCACAGAGGGGCACCTTGGAGGGGGCCTGTTGGCCCTGTCAAGCCCCCCCTCTCAAGGGGCCCCTCGGAGGGGCCCGTGAGCCCCCTCGGCCCCATCGGCCTCGTCGGCCGACCGACGGATGGGGCCGACGACGAGAGAGGAGCCGGACCCCCCCCCCTTCCGTTCGCTCCTCCCATCCACCCCACTTGCTCGCACAAGCAAGCAAGCAAGCAAGCGTGCACAGGAGGGAGGGCTTGCCAAACACCCCCCTCCCTCCTCTTTTGTTTTCTCTACTGTCCCAAATTAGGGGCAATCAAGAATAGGGGGGACGAGAAAAAAAGCAAGAAGTTGAGGCAAAAATAAAAGGGGACTGAGGGTAAGAAGAGGGGAAATGAAGAGAAAGGGGGATGAGGGCAATAAAAGCAAGAGAACAATCAACAAACACGTGCCACCGACAATCGCAGACGTAATCTGTCTAGCAACCGCCGCAACATCACCCGCAATGGCAGTAGTTGCAGTACCAATAGCAGCTACCGTAGCAGTAGCGGTAGTGGTGTTGGAATGATGACGATTGCATAGTGTAGAGCACTTGCAGTAGCGCTTGCAGTCTCCCCTTTCCACACGATAGCAAACTGTCGTCGGCAGCGACTTTTTTTTTTAGATACATTGTGGACCGGTGTCTCTCTGGGACCCGTGAATTGGTCCGTGCACTTCAATCTGTAGAATTGATGGCATTTTCGGGTTTTTCCATCGTTGAGGTCTTGGTCGTCTACTGCTTGGAGCAGCAACATCACCTACAGTCGCCATACGTTCTGTTCTTGGAGCAGTTTTTTCTCTATTCGTGGCAGCAACACTAGTAGCCACAACTGGTTAGACTCCCTTCTCCAGGGGTGATGTGGTAGTGTAGCATGCCCCGTCTGATAACACTTGCTGACCGCGACGCCGTGACCTACAGGAAGGACGGTGTCTATTTGTCTCATCCTCTCATTTGGCCTTGTGTTTACCACCAAGAGTAGGTGTCCTTGGCACTATCCATTGTCTGTCGCACGAGATGAGTGTGCAGACATCTGAGTAGGTGTCCTACGCATTTACTTGCTACTACTGTGGTGATGGATGTCATGGTTGGCATCGATGCTAGACGCGCCCTTGCGGCTGGCATCCACCTTGGCTTCAGCCTCGTCTGAGCATGTGTCCTCCATAGTATGCGAATCTGCCAGCGTTAGTAGATCCCATAGTTGGACCTTTGGTGACCATGTTTGACAAGATCCACGCCCTCGGACGGATGGTGTAGCAGCTTTGTGACCTCGTCCTCACTGAGCGTGCTTGTGCTATTTTTTGTCGATGGCCTCCTTGATCACATCACCTTCATCCTCTCCTCCTTTCTCATCCAATGGTGTCCCTTCAGCTCCACCTGCCGGCTTGTCCCAGGTTGTCACCATCCTTTCGATCCTCCACTCTCCTTTTACCATGACGCAACCTCAAGATGACATGTCCTTTTGTAGTTGCTCCAGTCGTGTGTTCACGCGACATCAGTGTCAGCGCTCCACACACCGTGCTCGGGCCAGTCTTGACACATCATCCACCTCCTTGACTTCCGTTGCTATATCTGTCATGGGGGAGTGTGGTCCCCGCGTACTGCCTCCTGTGACCACAGCAACAGGATCTGCACCCTCGCCGTACCGAAGTGCTTCAGCATCGGCTCAGGCAGATGCAGATGATACAGTGGTAGTACATGATGTGGAGTATGATCCTGACATGGCGTTCATGGTTGAGACTAGCGTGTCATTGAGCTTGAATTCCACGTCCGGGCTGGATCCAGATTTTCTATAGCAACAGATTGCATCAAGAGGAGTACAGGCTTTGCCTCCTTGGGTGGTGCCACTCGCGACTCTAACCGATGGCAGCCCGACGGTGGCACAGGAGTCTTGTACTGATTCGGATGAGTCTACTGGACATTTGGGGGAGTTTGTGCAGCAGGCTCACACCACCCCAGCGGAGGTTACAGTGCATGAGACATGCGTGTCATCAAGGTCAACATCTATGCTGGGACAGGAGCCGGACATTATGTAGTAGTAGGTTGCATCAGGAGGAGTGCAGGCCCTGCGGCCCTGGGCGGTGCCACTCGCGACTCTGACCGGTGGCAGCGTGACGGTGGCACAAGAGTCCCGTACGGCTTGGGATGCTCCTTACGGACTTCCGAGGGCGTTGATGCACGAGGCTCACAGTAGCTTGTCAGCATTTGCAGTGTAGGAGAAGAGGGGACCAACGGGTCTTTTAGAGGTTGAGGCATTCTTGAGAGCAGCAACACTGAGAGATGTCACTGGGATATGTGCTACATTAGACACGGCAGGAATGACCTTGTTATCGGCGTTACCTGTGGATCAGCTTCAACGTTAGGAGTCGTTTAAATTCCCATAGTCTATATCATTCAGCACACATGGCGGAACAGTGTCACACATGACAAATCTTTATGATGGGACTCACTCCATCATCGAGCGGGTGACAGCGACCAGTCTTCCCGGCGAGATGGTGCGTGAGCGATAGTTGCGCTTGCTGGTCGCCTTGACAGGCATTGTCGAGCCGGAGCCTTGTAAAGTTGTGTCCACTACGCCGACAGTTGAGGACAGTGTTACAGATCTGACCACGCGAATGGAGTTGACTCATCAGCAGGAGCTGATTTGTGCCTTTGTGTGTTCATCTCTTGGTGACCCTCCTGATCACATCAACATTGAGAGTTGCAGTACATACACGAAGGACATTTCCACATGCTCTGCGGACTCTGACGACTTTGCCTTCTCCTTCTCTCTAGGCATGCAACAACTTCCGCCTCATAGAGCAAACACGACCTATGGTGGGGATGCGCCACCTTTAGTTGCATCCGAGTGTGCAACATCTCAGCACATTATCAGTTTGGTTCATCCCCAAGTGGATGAATGGGCACTAGCTCCATCTCCTTCTGTAGCAGAGATGCAGTTGGAGTTGTACTCACAAGTTCTGCAGTCTGCATGTGCAACATCCAACGAGGCACAGTTGATCCTACGCGTGGCAAACATGGGCCACCTCCACATGTCAGAGGCGGATTATGCTGACGTATAGGAGCAAGTAGTGATGCTACAGCGGGAGGTGATGGCAGCGCGTGAGCAACTGTCAATGCAGTGGAGCACCAGTACTATTATCACAAGCTATCCACTACCAGGATCTCGCGCACCCATGCTTGAGGAGGATCCTACACTAGCTCGGATTATGATGTCCGACGGAGACACTACCACAGGAGAGGTGAGCATGCCTTCAGTTTCCACCATTCTCGTTCCTGTCGACTCCATCATCACTCCTCTTTCTTCAGCTGCTGCCATCACTTACCTTCATCCACCCACTTTAGCCGCTCCATCGTCATCTTTTTCCATGTATGGTGGTCTGGTTTGTTATTCCAACCCTCTTCCTCTTGTAGCAGTACACCCCTTTGCTTCAGGGTGCTCTATCCCGCCTCGGAGGCCAGCTCCTCCACTTCATCCATGCCTGTGTGTTGCTCGTCCATTTCCTTTCCTTCAACATACACAGATGCATCACAGCAGAGCGAATAGAGGAGAGACTGTGAGTTGGGACCCTTGGCAGTCACACAAGGACTGGTACACTCCAGGTGGTGCAGGGATGATGTGAGGAGTCGTAGCTGGAGGCACCACTTTGTCTTTGAGGGTGGGAGTAGACTCGTGCATGACAGGGGGAGCTATATTTGTGTTATGGGAGACCACATGATCTATCGCCCAGGATCTCTTCAGCTACAGTATCAGCATCTCCATCGAGGACATCGCCGCCAGGTTCATCTACCCAAGGGGAGTGTTCTGTGGACCTCGACCTGATGCGATGTCATGGGAGGTGCATGGTGAGGGGTCCATGCTCTACTTTGAGCATACCGTAGAAGCCGGCATGTGGCTCATGCTACCTCCCTGCACTACTACATGTGGATGGAAGCACACTGTTGGTCAAGACCCGAACACTTGGTGGGTTGTACTAGTGTCACGAGGAGACCATGTGATCGTGTGTCTTCATGTCTAGCTATACTTCGTGTGGCATGTGCATGCGAGCTGGATTGCTCATAGTGGTCGAGACCCGGACACGTGGTGAGTTGCACCTGTGTTACGTGGAGATCCCCATATGATCATGTGTGTTGGTTGATGATGCTATTGTGGCCGGCACGTGGACACCTATTGGATTACTCGTAGCGTTCGACACCTAGACGCTGGTACCGCCAGTGTCATGAGGAGACCCTCTTGTTGTCTGACTTGTGTATGATGTACATGACTCCTCGGATGGTCAAGACCCAGACACTTGGTAGGATGCTCTAGTGTCCTGAGCAGGCCTTCCAACCTTCATCGTGCTCCAGAGGGACATCGGGCCTAGCCTCTATGTTTCGATGGACTGTAGATGTGTATGTATGTGGTTGACAGGTACAGATTAGTAGGACATACGCTGCTCTTCTGTGCCTTCCTTCATTTTTTCTGGCGTTGACAACTATGTGAGCCAAGGGGAGTGTTGGTTTGTGTGGATTCCACCCATCATGGCCGACGCCAATTGATTGCCCATACACCCCATTTTGGTGGTATAGGGTAGAGGAGAGCGTTACGACACAACAGGCCTTTGGAGTGTCCCAAGGCTTCTCCAGCACCTACCACAGCGCGGGTGAGACGCGGTCGATGCCTTCCGGCAGCCCTGTTGGCTTGTCAGGAGGTAGGAGAGTTTTTTTCAGTGGGTTGAAACCCGCGCACCCGGTGGACTGTACCAGTGCGATGAGGAGATCCGATGACTATAGTAGTGCTTCCGATGTTCAGAAATCCATTTGTAATGTCTCAACGCCGATTCCAAGTGTTTCTAGTACTGCTCGTATTTTCTCATTGGTCGAGACCCGGGCACTTGGAGAGCTATTCCGGTGCCTCGAGGAGACCACCTTCATTGTTCACGTGGTGTATGCATTGTGCTCTTCACGCTGACTCGTTTGGGCTCAATAGGGTGACGGGGCCCGGTGCGGCTAGCTACCAGCATCCCTACATAAGCCCACTAGGGGCTTGTTTCTAATCTCTCCTTGTTCTTTATATTATGCGTTCTAGACTTAGCCAAATTCTTGTCGTTTTTCAATGCAGTCATGCACAGAGCTCATGTTCATTTTTTCATGTGCCTGCATGCTCTAATTAAATTCTATCTATTCCGTCGGAATAGGCAGCGGTTGCAGAGATCCATGTGGCTGTGTGCGATGGGATTTTTGTCGCTGACACGTGTCACAGGTTTTGCAAGAGTTGGCCAAGTTGGGTTGCATATTGTCCCACTCGTACATTTTTGCTAGCTTCTTCAATGTATTGTCCTCAGTGAAGTTTCCACTTGGTCTTGTGTCATGGCACTCTTCGAGCAGCATGCGACGAAGTTTATCGTTCGGAGGAACGACCACTTGGCAAGTGCATCGTCATTGCCAATATGGTGTGTCATGCCAGATTTTTCATTGTTGTACCCACCATTCTGGTCGTAGTCTCGTGTAAACAGTCGCTCGAGATACTGGTCTCGCTTTAGCTATAGTGTTGCCACCTTAGCCATCAACGATTGAGTGCGTCCGCCAGGTTGATGTTGCCTGGCCGATATTCGATATTGTAGTCAAACCCAGATTCAAGGAACTCCATCCATCGGGTTTGACGTCACCCGAGGTTTGGCTGCGTCTTGAGGTATTTCAACGCATGGTGGTCAGTACGCACGATGCATCGACGGCACTCCAAGTAACACCGCCATGTCTTAGATGCACGCACGACTGCCAACATCTCTTTCTCGTGTACAACGTAGTTGAGTTTGGGTCCTCGTAGCTTTCAAGACATGTATGCAACTGGCTGCTCGCCTTTGCCATGGTCTTGCAGTAGTATTGTACCGATGGCTTGGTCTGACACGTTTGTAGCCATGATGTAGTCAACGGTTGCATCGGCTAATCGTAGAGCTTATGCCGAGGTCAGAGCGTTCCGCAAAGCAATGAACACTTCTTGCTCCTTGTCTCCCCATTGCCACTTACTTTCTTTTTGAGTGAGCTCGGACAGAGGTGTTGACACTCGGGCATAATCCCATACGAAACACTGGTAGTAGTTGTAGAAGCCGAGGAAAACTTGAACGTCTTGAACTTTGGTCGGCGTCGGCCAATCAGCGACTGCAGCCACTTTTTTGTATCCATGGTGATTCGCCCACCACTGATGACGGGATCCAAAACTCAATCAAACGGCAAATGAAGTCGCACTTCGAGAGTTTTCCAAAAAAATCCTGTCTTTGTAAAACTTTGAAAATCCTTTGAAGATGTCCATTGTGCTCCTCTGGAATGCGGTTGTACACCAGAGTATCGTCGAGGTACACCACGATAAAATCGTCAAGGTATCGGCGGACAACATTGTTCATTACCGCCATAAACGTTGCTAGGGCATTCGTAAGTCCGAACGACATTACTGTGAACTCAAGGTTCCTAAAGCGGGTCCGGAAAATCGTCTGCTCAATGTCGGCAGCTGCCACTTGTATCTGGTGATAATCGTTGCGCAAGACGATTTTGCTAAATATTCGAGCCCCTCGGAGTTGGTCAAAAAGCTTGTTAGCTTGGGGAAGAGGGTAGCGGTTCTTGATGCTAGCGTCGTTCAATGCCCAATAGTCCACGCACATCCGCATCTCAATGGTTTTCGTTTTCACGAACATCACTGGTGCGGCGTATGGTGACGTGGATGGGTGGATGAACCCCTGACCGAGCATCTTGTCAAGTTGCTTTTTCAGTTCGTTCAGCTCATGATCGCTCATCCAGTAGGCCCCTCGAATTGCAGGTCTGCTATCCGGCTTCAGTTTGATGCAATGGTCGATGTCTCGTTGAGGAGGTAGGGTCTTCGAGAGTTTGGTGGAGAAGACGTTTGTAAATTCCTGGATGAGTGGTGCAAACTTTATGGGTACCATCGCGAACCTTGTTGATGCTGATGAGGCTGATGAGGCCAATGCTGAGTCAACTGCTATCATTTTTGCTTCTTCCATCGGCTCGATATGTACAAGCCAAGCATGAGCTCCTCGTCGTACAAAGTACTTGGCCACGTTGAGCGGTATTGGCTACACAGGTTGTCGCTTCTCGGCTACCTCGGCTTCCTCTGCCACTTTCACCTCTGTTGCTTCCGCTGTCGATTTCCATCCTACGCATGGAAGTTGTCGTTAGGCTCCATCTAATTCCACGTTGATGTCATCGCTGTTCCAATCGACCTGCGCATTGTGCCACTACAGGAAACATTGTGCGAGAATGATTTTGTGATCACTCACAGGAAAGGTTCTCCTGGTCGTATTATTCTGTAGAACTCCCACTTGTAGCTATCGTGATTCTCAGTCTCCGTATCTCCAGTCTTCTGTTGAAGGTTTTCCCTTCAAACACCACTGGTTCGATCTGCAAACCCAGTTTGGGAACCATGTCATTGCTCACGAAGCTGTGAAAAGTTCCTCCATCCAATAGTGCCGGTACCGTTATGCAACTCTTGCATCCTTGAGGCTGGACATTTTGCAGTATTGCCAGTTGGTCATCCTTGTACCCCTCGTCAAGCTTGCGATCTCAAAAAGCCTCTACAGTGATGTAGCCCATTCACATCTCTCTTGTCAACGGCTTCCACTTCCATCGGAGTTGAGGAGTCCGCCAACTAGTTTTTTTTTGTTTCCACGATAACTGTGGTTGGGAGGTAGCCAGTAGTAGTGTTAGGAGGAATCCGCTTGGTGTGGTCCAAACGTTTGTCTGATCATCTCTTGGTGGTTCACTTCTTCTGTTTTGGGCGAAGCTGAGACAAGCACGAGCTTTCTGGTCGCCTCACGCTATGTGAGCAGGAATTTGGAGACAGTCAGTTTACGAAGGGAATAATGGCATTTTGCATTAGGTTTTGTACATGAACATGATCACAATGTTTATGGGGCTAGTCATGAGCTTTCCAACACACCAAACCGTGCGCGATTCGGCCAAGCGTAGCCCATGTTACGCTTGCCGAAGTGCAGGTCTCACCCACAACATAAGCCTGACACCCCTTCACGCCGTGGCGCCTTCCTTCACATGCAAACAGCCTTTCCCACGGCGCAGATCTCATTGCACGTGATGTATGGGTCCCATGTACTGTTTCCACGCACATCTCCCACTTTTGGGTCGAGTTTGGTGATGGGGTGTGACGAGGTTTGAAACCTGCTCGTGGACTTGCAGTCAGAATCTTGACAAAGTCCCCGAGTAACAAAACGTAATACTGAGTTTCGGACGCCGAGCCATGATTTTGGCTAAGTCCCTCAGTGACAACTTGCACTACAGGATCTGGTGGATGATCCACCTGATCAGGGAAATTATCCACCGGACGCCTTGACAGGCCTTTCGGAGCAATTTCTCTAGATGGTATCTTTGTTACTCGGTCCGGTTGATTATCCACCGGATTTCAAGTCGCAACCGGCTCCCAGAGCCACCACGTACACCCCAACTTTGGAAGGCCATATCTCCCTCCATTCTTGTCCTGTTCTAGTGAAACACATTCCACCGGATTCAGCGACCCGTCAACTTGAAAAGGCAATCCATTTTAGGATCCGAGCAATTCTTGAGTCGCCAGATCTGCCGGCATGGAGTTTCTTCTTTCTGGCAGCTTGTCGACGCCTCCCGGCACCGCACTTGGGCATGCGGAGGGGCAACTTTTCAAGAAGTAGGATTCCTAGATCCAAGCGTTGTAGTCAGTGTTGTCAACTCTTTTGTGCATCTGCGATGATCTGTGGCAAGCCATTCTGGATGCCAAAAACGGCAATTGCTGGCCGGATATCTCATTTGAGGTCGTTGTTGTAGTGAAAATAGAGATTGTCGGGGGTGATGTCTCTTCCGGTGATGATTTCATGGAATCCTCGTGTGTACTGTGCCACGCTGGAATGCTCACGGAGACGTTGGATTTTGTACCATGCGTCATGTTTTTTATTCGGTATTCCAAAACGTGCGAGCATTGTGTACGAGAATGTGTTCCAGTTAATTGGTGACGTCAGCACGTCTCTCCACTGTGGGTTGATCTGCTCCAAGGGTAGAATACATTTGGTTGGTGATATGAGATAGGCACTGTTGGCCGTTGATGATGCCTTGCCGGTCTCCTACTGCCTTTGGATGGTCTTTAGATCAGACCAGCAACTTAGCGCTGTACCACGCAAAAGCGCGGCTGCAATGTCAATTTTCTTTTGATCGCCGTTGATCCCATGAGCAGTGAAGTACACCTCCAAACTCGTCAGTCACATCCGAACTGTTGGTCCTTTTGAATTTGCAAGTACAAGTGGTTGTAGTGGCACCGGACGAACTTTGGTTTTCTCGAGAGTTGGGGATTTCTCTTGACAAGCACAACCTCTCGAGTGCTTGCTTTGTGAAGAGCCTCCATCATGACGTTGAGCTGTTGGCTGAGATGGTTGTTGATTCCCTTGAGCATGGAGATTCGGTTCGCCAGTTCTTCGTTAATCCGTTCCTGTCGTCCCGTGCCACCTGCCGAACCTGCCCCCCTTGCTGGGGTTGTCGGTAGGGGCGGCTGGTTTACCACCGTTGGGTCCGTGACCAGATTGGTTGTCGAAGCCGTATAGGTTGACCCAGTTTCCGCATATCCTGTCACATCAACATTCGCAGCCACTTCAGGGTTTGCGTGAATAGGCACGTTCTACTCCTCCATCGCTGAAGTCGTCGCCAAAAACCCGCTGCTGGTCGTCGGTTGCGCTCGCTTGCCTCAAGTCGTAGTTGTGAAGTCTACGAAGTCTTGACATGCAAGATGCGCTGACAGCTTGTGCGAGGTAGTCCTCCGGGCGGGTAAAGTAGGCAGATGCCTCTCCAGCACCACTGTGCTCTGGTACGAAGTGTTATGCCAAATGGAGCGTAGATGGAGAATGGGTAGAAATTGCGAGGCAGGAAACAATTTTGATTTTGGGACACTTGAGAAATTCATGATTAGGGGTAAGTGTACTTTGATGACGAGTGTCAAAAAGATCAAACATACGTTTACAAGTGTGGAGTTATGAATGAGACATAGTCAGGGGTTGTTGGGTCAGTTGTCGAGCGACGCGTGTGGGGTCTTGTCGTGAGTGGTCGGATTCAAGAAGGTCCACCAAGAAATTGGGGGGCTTCAAGAATCGACAGTAAAGGTGCAAGATGCACATTTATAAATCTAGATTTGTCTTGGTGTGTCAAGAAGTCGACCAAAAGGTCGTGATACTTCTGTCGTGGGTTCGCGAGAGTGGTCAAAGTTGTCAGAATGTTCGAGAAGATTTACTGTAGACAGGGGGCAGTTGGCCAGTTTTCCCTCAACCATTGGAGTGAATGTCGTGGTTTCGCGATGCAATGGGCTGGTTGTGTAATGACAGACATGCCCACTTGAAAAGATAATTGACTCGTGTACGTCTGTTACGTAACACCATAATTCCAAGCCAGAATGAAGATTTAACACCGTATAGCTCCCATTCTCAACAAGTTACCGCCATAGTGATAAGTTGTCGGATAGGGGTGATCTGGTGATAAGTTAATAAGGGGGGCGTCCTGATGACAACCTCAAAATTGGGGGTATCCTGAAGATTGTTCGGCTATAATGAAGTGACTTGGAGGTTAGCTGCAAAATTTGGACGTTCAACTAAAGGCTAGTTAGCTGGACGAACTCCTACGTTACGCCCATTAATGCATACCTATCTTCACTTTGCCTCCATCCCAAGGATTATTCCCAGGTCACCTCCATTTTGCATTTTCAATGGATCTACATAATTGTTACGTCAAGCGAAATAACTGTGCCAAGCGAAGTGTAGGTGGATCACACGGATGAGGTGCAAAACAACGAACGACTTGAAGATTTGCGCAAAATCAATAATTTGTATTAAGCACTAATTTTACTTCAATGATGAGTGTTCAGTGAGTCAAGCACATGCATAAATTGCCCAGAATGAGAATGAGAATGAGGCATGTATCGGGAATTCCGCGCCTGAGTCAAGCAATGCATGCGAGGTTGCGCTGTGAGTGATTGTTTTGAGAAGCCTCGTCGAGCAGTCGGGAGGCTTTGAGAATATCGAGGCACCGTTAAATGAAGGTCTAGCGTGGTCGAGAATTCAACCAAACAATATCAAAACATGGATATAGTTCACGAAAATTCCGTCAAGCTTTCTTGAATGTGGTTAAAGTTTCCAGAAACTTTTGGAACGCGAGACCAGATGTTGGGGCAGTTGGTCAAAATACCCTCGGCCGAATAGCGTAAAAGTCCAGGAGTCGACATGTGGTGGGCCATGACTGTAATGACAGAACTGCCCACTCACAAAGTTTAGGGACTCGTGTACGTCAGGGTCGTAACAATTCTCCTTTAAGTTGTAACGTCTCAACATGTTTGCAGAAATAGGCCGATGACGATGGTAGTATTCATCGATCAGGTGATCAACTTCTCTGCGGTTGTCGTAGGGCTCCCGGCTGTTATGCACAGCGCAATAGCTGTACCACTTGACAAGATACTTGGTTGTTTTCCCACGGCATCCACATAGGATGATGTCTTCAATCACGTACTTGATATCCCCATCCATATGTGAAGGAGGTTGAGGTGCAACATCTCTGTCGGGAAAGTGCGTACTGGGTCATGGCAGTGCTTGAGTTTTCTCATGTGGAGGACAGGGTGGATCGTCATGTTTTCAAGTAGGCAAACTCAAGCGATGATATGGGTTTTCATTCGCTCGATATCAAACCGCCCTAACCATCAGGGGTTGAGCTTCACAAATTCTTGTCCACACAGTTTGGTGTATTTTTAGCTGGGGAGAAGGCAATAGCCCACGCTGAACACATCATTGTTGTGATGTTGATGATTTACTTGCTTCATAGCTGTTTGAGGGGTTGTCCAATTTTTGTATAAACTCTTGCAAAGTTCCTACAGTAGATGTTGATCGAGGGGATATTGCGTTGACTCTGTAACCCAGCAGGTGTTGCAGGAAGTTTTCTGTACACCAATTTGAAAGGAATCTCATTTGATGTGCTTGAAGTGGAAGACTTATACATGAGTTCGACGGTCGGTTGTTTCATCATCAAGTCGTTGTTGTGAGGCTCGAATAAAGCGAGGAGGAGTTGTTCAAGCATATGATTCGTGCACTTGGCTTTCTCGTCGGTACGAGGATAGAGCGTTGTAGATAGCTGGATCCAACTGCCAGAGCGCATCATCAATGCGCGCCAAAAAAAGTTGGTGAAGTGGCCATCTCTATCCCTGATGATAGCACGTTGCACACCATGAAGCCATACGATCTGGTTTACAACAAATTGCGTTGTGCCTTCTACGGTGACGGTGGTCGTCGTCAGGATGAAGTGTGACATTCTTTACAGCCTGCCCACCACGACGAGGATGGTGTCATACCCCTCATTTGTGGCAGGTAGTCTCGTGACGAAGTCCATAATGATGTCAGCCCATGGTTATGTCAGGTCAGGTAGGGGTCGGAGGAGAACGGGAGGCCTCGTGCAATGAGAATTCTGTCACTGACGGGTGTCAAACGATATGCATAAGTTTTGCACGTCGGTCTATACTTTGTCCCACCAATAGTGTTTCACCAGCTTCTTCAGCTTCTTGTCCTTGCCAAAGGGTCCACCTATATGCATGTTTTGGCGTTCATCTATTAACATCCTCCACAATTCCTTGCTCAGGGTAACGACAACCAAGCGAATGAATCGTTGCCGCTTGTAGGGGTTGTCGAACCAACACATGGTCTTGTCGTACCTGCTGAACTCCTTGCAACATTTTGCAAATAGCATCACAAGGTACGGGTCTCGTTTGACGTGCAACACATTGCTCTTAGTCATCAGATCACGCCGCCAACTCAGAGCATCCGCCCAACTAGTTTTTTCACGTTGATGCTTGATGCCGTGGTCGAAGTTGGGCTCGAGGAACTCCATTAGTTGATCTTGTCCACATCTAAGACTTGGCTCAGTCTCGAGGTGTTTTAGTCCATGATGGACAATGTGGAAGATGCATCCTTGGCATCCTAGGTAGCACTGCCATGTCTTGATCGTGTGCATGACTATGAGCATTTCCTTCTCGTGCATCGCATAGTCGAGTTCTGGCCTGCGTAATCTTCTTGACACATACGCAACCGACATGTCTCCATTGTCGGCATCTTGGAGGAGAACGGCTCCGATGGCTCGATCGGATGTGTCGGTGGCCACGATGTAATCCACCGTTTGGTCTGCCAATGGT
Organism: Penium margaritaceum; assembly: GCA_023375785.1. NCBI lineage: Eukaryota > Viridiplantae > Streptophyta > Zygnematophyceae > Desmidiales > Peniaceae > Penium > Penium margaritaceum. Next base: position 119,889 of record SZWC01004093.1, read on the forward strand.
AAGGCTGGTGCTGAGGTCAGAACGTTTGTCAAAGAGTTGAACGCTTCTAGTTCTCTACCCCCCAATTCCACTCGGTGGCTTTTCCATTGAAATCAAAGAGAGGTACTGGCACTCGGGCATAGTTCTTTACGAATCAATGGTAGAAGATACAAAAACCCAATGTACTTGGATGTCCCGAGCAATTGTGGGCATCAGCTAATTGGCAACTGCCTCTACTTCTTTTGGGTCCACGGTGATGCGTCGGCCACCAATGATGCGATCCAAAAGCCCAATGAAACGGCGGCCAAAGTCGCAGTTTGAAAGTTTTCCAAAAGAAAATGTCTTTGAAGAACTTAAAGAACTTGCTGAAGATGTCTATTCTCCTCCACCGGAGTGCGCCTGTAGACCAGGATGCTGTCGAGATGCACAACAAAAGAGTCATTGAGATAGGGCAAGATATGTTGTTCATCACCGCCATAAATATCACAGGGACATTTATGGGTCTGAAGGAGATGACCATGAACTCAGAGTGTCTACATCTGGTACGAAATGCCGTCTTCTTGACGTCCTTATCACTTACACTGATTTTATAATAGCCATTGTGTTGGCCGATATTGCACAAAACTTGGAGGTGGTTGAAAATTTCATCTTCTCGCGGAAGAGGGTGGCAGTTCTTGATGGTGATGTCATTCAATGCTTGATAGACCACGAGCATGCGCATTTCTCCAGGTTTGTTTTTCATGAAGAGTATAGGTGCAGCGTAGGATGACGTGGAGAGTTGGAGGACTCCGCTAACATCGAGACACATATCGAGAAAAATTCTGGCACCGTTGAGAAGTCAATTGAGCAGTATTGAACCATCGACATAGTTTGCGACAATCCTATCAACCTCTCTGGAAGGTTGTCAAAGTTGTCAAAAACTTCCCTGACGAAACACGTGATGTCGAGGCAATTGGGCAAAATGCCCTCGGCCCAGTAGTGTAAAATCTCAGAGGTTGTCGCGTGGTGGACTGTGAATGTAAGGACAGAGATGCCCACTCGCAGAGTTTAGAAACTCTTGTACGTCAAGGACGTAACAATAATACCCAGTTGGAATGAAAACTTATTGTTGTCTTGCCCTCAACAAATTATCGTCAGGTCGTCCCCATTTATAGGAGCAACCAAGCCATAAGCTAAATTATAGGGGTGACCTGGCGACAAGTTTGAAGTTAGGGACAATTTTGAGGTTAGCCAAAGTTAGCCAGCTGCCCTACTTTCATCTCTTGAACATCCAACACACCCTGCGTGAGAAATTTATAAGGCATACTTGTCCTGAGCAATAGTTACGCCAAGCGCAACATCTGTGATTGAGAGGGATAAGGAGCACAGAAGAAGACGTTTCAATAAAGTGGGTCACTTGTATAATCTGAATGGGTTCAAGTGCTCCCATGCCCCCACTTTTGTAGACTAGATGAACCGTGCCTTGGGTTTGGGGTTTAAATGAACTGTACTTCAGTTTCTTTTTAAACTATATGTGCAGGATGCCACAACTTTGTAGTTAAATGATAGAATGCCACCACTTGGCTAAAACTTTGAAAAATGTAGAAAAAATTGGTAATGTGCTCCCATTGTTTACTCGTTTTCCCTCCATGTTCGTATCGGAACCCAATTGAAGTCATCGCTCGCGATCGAGCGATGACCCTTTTTGTTTTTTTAACAAGAAAACCCTACAGTTTTCCGTGCTAGTTGCTTTAAAACCAAACACCTATTTTGGAGCTCATCATTTTGTTCTTGTGCATGCAGCTGTTGGGCCCCGTTACAACAGGCCCCAGAGGTGCCCGCAATAGTGGGGCCCGCGGGACCCACTGTAAGTGGGGAAGGGGGTAGGATCGGGTGGAAGCAGGGGCTGGGGGGGGAGGGGGGACCGTGGTTGCACGTAAAAGCAGGGACTTGTGCATCTCGGAAAAGCAAAAAGACCTGTGTTTTTACTCGATCACAATGAAGCAAAAAAAATATTTTTTAAAGGACTCGCAAACTCACCATTCTTGTAGGTGAAAACCATCCCAAATCATGTTCGGGGGGTTGGGGTTTTGCTCTTACGCTGGCACTTGCTGGGCCCTGCTGCTGCCAGACCTAGTTTGCAAGTATCCTTTCCATGCTTGGAAAGTTTCAGACCCCCAATGTAAACCTACCGCAAACCCACATGAGATCAATCACAAACCCATCAAAGTTTGGGTTTGTTTGTACCCAGCGAAGACTTGCAGTGGGGCTGTCAGATTGTCAGGCAGTGGGATGCGCGTAGGTAGCAATCTGTGAGCCAACCTATGTTGTTTAGCTCACAAAATGCTAGTGAAAACACATAATTTGCACATAAAAACAATACATTTTAAGATGATTGGTTGATGGAAAACAAGAAATAGAATGCGACAGATAGGTATGGACAAATAAAAGATATTTAAAAATGTAACCAATAGCATAACACTCGTAACCTCGACAGACCAAACATAAATGCTTCCTAAACGTTTCTCATAGTCTAAACAGAAGACCACGCACGTTGAGATAGCCGTCCATAGACACATCCTACATGAAGGCGTTGAAATCATAAATATTATTATAAATTCTCCCTCTACTCACCCATCACCACTGCTAACCAGGGTCATGTTACTCATAAAGTCCTTGACCGGGGATACAATCCATTTAATTTTCAGAGTTGTTATATTCATGCTTTAAGTTTCAAATCGAGAGCGCCAATCATTTAAAGCAAAAGGCCGTGGCATTCCTCTTGCATGTGGTGCAGACTGGGGATATTTCACCAGTCCGGCCAATTTGAATTTAGCAGTAGATGTACTTTGACGACAAGTGTCTCTTACGCCGAGCGGGACGTGGATGGTTCACAAGGATGAGGTGCAGAGCACAAGACAAATCACGTACATGGGATATCAATAACTTGTATCTAGTAGTAGGTGTACTTCGATGATAAGTGTCGGTCAACTCGAGTGCATATATACAATGAAAATGTTCACAATGTTTTATTTGTTGGGTCTTTTGCGCTAGAGTCGTGTGACACATGTGACGTTGCGCTGTCAATGATCTCTTTGAGAAACTTCAGCAAGAATTCGGGGTTCGAGAATATCAAGGTGCGGTTTCATTAAGGTTTAGCATCATTGAGAGGTCAACCAAACAGTATCAAGACATCATCACCTCTTGCAATACTTCTGTGGAACATTTGAACAAGTGATCAGAGGTGTCACACATCTTGGGAACGGAACACCGGAGGCCGGGACAGGTGGTCAAATTTCCATCCGCCGAAGGGGCGTAGAAATCCTGAGGTCGACGCGTGTTGGACCCTGGATGTGATGAAAGAACTGCTCACTCACGGAGTTTAGGTACCTGTGTAGGTCACGGACATAACAGTTCTCCCCCATTGAACCGTGACGTTCAGGTGCGGAAGCAGACATAGGCCGATGATGACAACAGTAGCCATCAATCAGATGATCGAGGTCCCAGAGGTATTCTTAGGGTCCCAGCTGTTGTTCACGGCATCAAAGCCATGCCACTTGACCAGGTACTTGACATTTTCCCACTGAGTCGATGTTCGAGAATGTCTTCAATCATATCTTCTGTATCCCCATCCATTCAAATTGGATGCAAAAATATGACTTCTATCACGAGGAAGCTCATTTACGTCCAATCATCCTAAACTCACACACTTAAAAAAGTGTGTACATGACAAACATATGGTAATGATCTATCTAGGAAAATATCTTAAACAGTTTACAATGTTTCCTGGAGATTACTTGTTGGAATCACGTTAAATTTTAGTTTTTTCTACATGAACATGAGGCTTCCACTGAACCCTTTTTACAAGAACGTGCCCTGATTTTTTTCTGTGCACCTACATATAATTCAAGTCACTTGGATGGAAATAAATTAACAATGTTACCTGCTTTGTTCTTGTTTTAAGTGTCATGTTCATATGTCACTGACATTGATCTATCCTCCGTTCTGGATCAGCTAAACTCATGCGTATGGGGTGTCCCAACCACCCAAGCGGCTGTTCACAAAGTCACACCTGATATCATCGCTCAAGTGTATCTTCCCCTGGCATCAAGATGAAGGGAAAAGGTGCATTGTGGAGTGTATCTTCCTTTGGGCCGACTTTGCACACTTGCGTATTCATGCACTTATGTGTGTTTTTGTATGTTTGCGTGATAGACTACCTAACACACCCCCCATATAATTGAAGTGTTGAGGGGGGGAGGGGGGGGAGGCCTCTCATCGGAGTACGGATTTTAATTTCACAAGGTTCCACAAGGACATTATTCTTGCAAACGAGAAGGTGAAAATTTGAGTTGCCGAAGACCGTTGGATGCGTGTGATCAACGATCCAAATCAGCTCCATGGTACTTTACAGACATGAAGCATTTGTGTTGTTTTGGTTCTATGACAAAGACACGTAGCAACGAACCAGTTAGATACAGTTTTTCATTTTGAAAGGAGGGATTGGCGGGCCAGCCCCCTCCCCCCCCCCCCCCCCCCAAGGCCGAAGTGAATCGCGGGGATGTATTCGGCATTGTGTTTGGAGGGGGGCCGCATTAATACACAAGTGTATAAATACAGTTGTGTGCATTTTTTTTGTGGGGTTGCAATGCATTTTCCGATATACTCATCAAATACACATACGAGTTTTCTTGGAGGGGGGACCTCCGATCAGGTAGTGATTAGTTCGTTAGCAAGAAGGCAATAGAGCAGTATGTTTGCGTGTGTGTCTAACATTTTCAAATTCTCCATGAATTTTTCATGTACTACTATTGACGATTGAGATAAGCTCATTTCTACTTTGGAAAGAATACACAAGTGATATTCTTCAAGTGTCTTTCAGATACACGCTCTGATACACTCACCGGATACACTTTCTACTTATGAGAGGGGGAGGGGGGGGGGACGTCGGCCCCCCCTCCCCAAGTGAGGTCGAAGTGTACATGGGGGGTGTATTAAACAATGTGTCTAGGAGGGGACGGAGTTAATACACATGTGTATCAATACACTTGTGTACAATTTAACGCGAGCTTTCCATACACCCTGTGATACACCCACCCAATACACTTAAGGTGCATGGAGGGGGGGGATTCCTAATCGGAGCTCTGTTGTTTTTGTCACAACGTCCTGATAGCTCATATTACTCGAGTGAATTCCATTCTAAAAGTTTCCAAGAACCGTCGGTTCACGACAGTCGGTATCCTTGATTGCTCATTGTATGCTTTACAAAAAATACATAAGTGAACTGATTGTAGTTTCTACCAGCTACACTTACCAATGCACTCACCATGTTCACTCTTAACTTTTGGGGGAGGGTTCATCCACCACCTTGCCCCAAGTCGACAATGTATTGTGAGGGTGTATAGGGTAGTGTATCTACTTGAAGTTGGTTCCAATACACAAGCTTTTTAATACACATGTACAATTTTATGTTGATTCACCATACAAATCCCGATACACCTTCCCAGTAAACTCGCAGTGATCGGGGGGGAGGGGGCGAGATCAGGAAATACACAAGTGAACATATTTCCGGCAGTCCACGATACACTCTCCAATGTTGTTCCCGGATACATTTGGACATGGGAGGGGAGGGGGCAGTCGACTTCAAGCAGATAACGGGTATAGCCCTCTCGAACAATGAGAAACTTCGCTAGTCAGCCTGCAATCTTACGGTGATTAATATCTATGTATAGCTACTTATCAATCAGATACAAAGCTTGACGGATGTATCTAAAAAGACTTTGTGGAGCATACATATGCCAGTTTAGAAGCAAACGAGGAATTTTAAATCGAACACTCAGTTATTGCCTGAACTTGAACAAAAATAATGACAACGATTTTAGAAAACAAGAGTACATTTGTTCACTGGTTACATTGTGATGTGACAAGTGCATACGTTTGAGTAAACAACCAGGAAGAAATGATGTTAGAGGACTGCTATACACAGGTTATGGATTGTTAAAAAATGAGGTGATTAACCTCAGCTCGGAAAGCTCTCACTTGGGTCCCGGTAGTGCTTAAGCTTGTTGATGTGGAAGTTAAGGCAAATTGCAATTCTTTTAGACCAGGCAAGGTCAAACGACGAGAGGAATTTGTTTCTTCTTGATCTCAAACAGTCTCAGCCATCAAGATTTGACATTTGTAAAGTCTTTTCCTCAAAGTTTGATAATTACTGAACTTAGCAGGACACGATAGCAAGCACTGAACACGTCATCGATGTGATGTGAGTCAGCTGCTTGCTTGATAGCCACTTGTGTGGCAAGAGTCTGTCGTGTTTCTTTCCAAACTTTGGAAGAATTTCATTGGTGCATAGCGGCTGCGAGAATATTTCTCTAGGTTTGAATTCCTACCGGCGTGGCAGGAAGCTTGCCGTAGACCACCTCGACCAGAATTTTATCTGTTGCGGTGGAAGTTGCGGAGTTGTCTGCAAGTTAGGTGGTCAATGGCTTTGCTTGTTTGCTTGAGGGTGAGTGTGCACCCTGTGGGGTCCCTAGCAGTGGCTGGTTCACACCACCAACTGTTTTTGGATAGACTGAAACTGTGGAGGAAATTGGTTCCAAGGACGGCAGAAACTGGACAGAGAGGGTGACAATAGTTTTGGCCTCAACTGACTGGGAATGGAATCTTAATCAAGGCCCACAGGCAGTGGAATTTTATAGCCACTCATCTAATATTCCCAAAACACCAAAGCATGCCACATTTGAAGCTTCCTAGCAGATTCTATGACTTCTAGAGTGTCGCTTGGTAGGCTGTCATTTTTCCCCACTTAGGAAGGCAACCCCTCCCTCCTCTACAAGATTCTGCCCCTTCCCAGATTCATCAGCTTGCTTCTAGGATGAAGGAAGGTATCCAGAAGACCAAGACACCTCTATATGCCGTGTAGGACAATTCACCCCTTCTAGAAGGTGTGCCACCTTCCTGGACCCTCACCTAGTGTTCTACAAACTCAAGGAGGAACTCTAGAGGTTGAGCTAGCTTCCCGGCACCTATTTTCCACCTCCCTTGAGGTGGAGCAGAAATTCATCTTGTGGGGCTTGAACCCGGGTCCCTGCCTCTAGAGGTGGACACCATTAACCACTAAGCCACTTGTGCTTGTCTTTTTGATGTTCCTTTTTTGAGCCACTCATGCCATTGTGAGGAGCATCTCTCCAACAATACCCCCCTTGCGCGTCACCCATGGCAGTTGTCCATGCTCAACCTGCAACTCAAGAGGCTTGGGAAAGCCCATGCTCCATGCAAGTAGCATCATGCCTGTCCTTGAGTTACGCCTTTGTCATGGCATCAATAAGCATGTGCTTTGTGCCACACTGCACAAGCACCACATCACCCTTTGCAATAAGGTCATGTACAAAGTGATGCCGGATCTCTATGTGCTTGGTCCTCCGGTGTATCACAGGGTTCTTCGTTAGGCTGACGGTCCTCATGTTGTCAACGTGTAGCACTGTTGGCTTCATTTGCAATACCCCAATCTCCTTGAGCACTCGCCGCAGCCATAGCGCCTCCTTTGCGGCTTCCGCAAGCAAAATATACCCTGTCCCATTGCTGGATAGAGCCACACAATCCTGCTTCTGGCTTGCCCAAGACACAGGTGTACCACCTAGCACAAATACATAGCCGAATGTTGGCTTGCGATCGTCAACATCACCTGTCCAGTCAGCATCAGAGTAGCTAACAAACTCGAGGGAGTCAGTACAAGCTCCCCCTCCAAACACAAGTCATGACTGTGTCGTCGCCTTCAAGCAGCAGAGGATTCTCTTGACCGCTTGCCAATCTAGCGGCCCCGGATCAGCAACATAGCGGCTCACTTAGTATTCAAGCTCGTCCATGTCCGTCATCTTGAACCGGTTGCCAAGTTGTTTCTTCAGGCTCTTGAGCTCCCCCTGGTCAGAAGATACAAGGATGAGGTCATCCACATAGAGGATGACAGTTTTGTGGAGCCCCGGCTGCTTATGCACGTACACGCTGTGATCCGGCTCACAGCACTTCAATCCAAGCTCACCCATGAAACTTTCCATCTTGAGGTACCACATGAGTGGAGCTTGCTTCAGTCCATAGAGCGCCTTGCAAAGCTGGCACACATTCCCCTGTAGCACTTCCACCCCCTCCAACACCTCCATGTAGGCTTCCTTATCCAGGTCGCTATTGAGGAACGCAGTTTTTACATCCATTTGGTGGATTTCATAGTCACGTGCTGCTGCCACCGAGAGGATAGTGCATATGGAGGCGAACTTGGCCACCGGTGCAAAGGTCTCGTTGTAGTGCTCTCCTTTTCTCTGGGCATACCCTTTTGCCACCAGCCGTGTCTTGTACCACTTCGCCTCCCCCTCCTTCATGAGCTTCTTCCGGAAGATCCACTTGGAGTTGATACTTATCTCGCCCTCCAGCTGGTCAACCAGCTCCCAAGTGCCGTTCTCCTCCTGGGAGGCAAGCTCAGATTTTATTGCTCCCTCCCACTCAGCCCCATCCTTCTACTGCAGTGACTCCTTCACAGATTGAGGCTCCTCTTGCGTCAAGAAGGCTTGTACAAACCCAGTCCAAATTTCCTTGTCAACATCATACCTCTTTGTCCTACTTTGCACATGGCTGCCCACTCGGGGCTGTTGAGGCGGTTGTTGTTGTTGCTGTCCCCTTTTGGCGCCATCCTCTCCAAGCGCCTGCTCCCCCTCTCTTGGAGACCTTGAAGACACTGGTCGACTCCTTGCCTCTACGTCCATCTCCGGTGCTTCGGATTCCTCATCCAAACTGGTCGGAATAAAGTCTGCCGCTCGCCTATCCCGTTGGCCATCCTCGCCAGTTGGTGCTATAGCGAGGACGTCACCCTCATTCACGTCCTCCAGTGTCCCCCCCTCAAGGAGTGGCATCCACTCCCCCCTCTTTGAGAAACCTGCCTCCTTGTCCTTCCAACGGTTTTTCTTGTCAAATGTGACGTCGCGACAACGTACAATCTACTGTCTCCTTGGGTCAAAGAGCCGGTGCGCCTTGCTTCCACTCTCATATCCAAGTAAAATACACCGGCGAGTCCGTGGGTCCAATTTTCTTTGCCCCTCACGTGTTTGCACCACCGCATGTGCGGTGGTGCAAGCACAACCAAATTTGCAGAGGTGATCCATCGTCGGCGTCCTCCCACTCTACATCTCTTGTGGCGTCTTCCACGTCTTGCTCTCCCTGTCCTTCAACAGCTTTGTCAATGTAAGGTTTATTATGTACGGAGTTGTCCATGCCGCCTCCACCCAATACCGTTGTGCAAGGCCGGCATCACTCAACATGGATCACACCATGTTAAGGATTGTGCGATTTGCTCTCGCTATGATGCTATTTTGTTGTGGGGAGTGTGGAGTTGTTTTCTACCACTCAATCCCCTTGCTCTTCATCCACCCAAGGTAGCCCGCATATTCACTGCCATTGTTGGTCCTGGACACCTTCACCTTCAACTCTGTTTGCCTCTCCACCTCTGCCACAAACTCTTGCATGCACGTGAAAACTTCAATCTTCTGCTAATTAAGATAGAGGTACAGTTTGCGGTTGTGGTCATTGATGAAGGTGAGGAGGTAGCAAGCTCCACCAATAGAGCTCTCAAGCGGTCCACACACATCGGTGTGTACCACTGCCAACCTTGCTGATGCATGCAGATGTATGCATCAGCAAGCAGTCCCCTTGGCCACAAACGGCTGCCGTGTTGATTTGCTAATGATGCATGGCTCACACTCAGTCTCCTTGGTTCCATCAAGGCCATTGATTTGGAGACCCCACGCCATCTCCCTCCTTGCCATGTCCTTCGCCGTTGATAGAGAAATGTAGCAAAGTTGGCAGTGCCATGTGTCAAGGTCTCCTTCATCCTTCGTTGCAAGATTGGCGGCATTGGACCCCGCCTGGCTGCTAAGGACCTTGGCGCGTAGCAAGTACAAGTTGTCCTCCCTCTTGGTACGCGCAATCACCTCACCTTTTCCCTCCTTGTGGATAATGGCCTCTTTCTTTGTGAAGATCACCTCAAGTCCCTTGTCGGTAAGGTGGCTGATGGAGAGCAGGTTTGCCCCAATGTTAGGCATGTGGAGCATGTCGTGGATTGTGCTCGTGACAGGTTTACTGTCCACAATTGACTCAATGCAGATGTTCCCCTCACCGGCGGCCACCTCAGTTTCGCCATTGGCCACCGTCATGCGTCTCTCCGAGGCGCCGTAGGTAAAAAATGCCACCCTGTTGTATTGGGTGTGGCGGCCTGATCCGGAGTCAATGACGGCAACTCCCGGATCCTTCAAGTCGGTGGAGTTGTACGCCACGAGGGCCTGCTCATCTTTCTTCCCGCTCTGCTGCAACCGTTCTGATCTTTTCTTGGAGAAGTTGCGCACGTAGTGACCCTCCTTATCATAGTTAAAGCACTCCCCCTTCTTGTCACCCTTCTTGGTGTCCTCCTTTTCACCCTTCCATTTTTCACCTCGGCCTCCACTGTGAGGATGAACTGTGTAAGGAGAACTTGATGCTACTGTAGTCTCTCGACCGCCACGTCTCATCCACTTGTTGCGGACGTACTCAGCAACCTTTGGGTACTTCAGCTTGTCAAAAGGCCAGCCACAAAGAACTGTGATCATGGGACTCCAAATGTCTGGCAAGGCCAGAAGGAGGATCATAGCTTGCAGTTGAGATTCGACCTCCCAACCAGTGGCCACGCACTCCGCTGCCAGCCACTCAATCTGCTGCATGATCTCCATGACGTTGTCACCTTCGTTGGCTCGGAGGGTGACGAGCTGTTTGAATATGGCGAGCTGATTGGTGAGATTGCTTCACTGGTAGATGGAGCAGAGTTTTGACCATGCTTTTGCGGCCAGTGTGCATCCTCGGATGTGCCCAAGTTGTGGCGGGCATAACGCGGACACAAGGATCGTCATCGCCTTTTTATTGTGCTTCTTGTATGCATCCTTCACCTCAGCCGTTGCAGTCTCCAGCGGAGCAGTATCATCACCATTCATTAGCTCAAGAAGTACCTTGTCGTTGAGGAAGACCTCAAACTGCCACCTCCATAAGGCAAAGCCTGTCCCATCAAACTTAAGGACAGTGCGCCTTCTCTCTTGCTCGTTGGCGGCCATGTCTTGGTCTACAAAACATGAACACAAGCTGGCTTGGGACCTCTTAAAGGCATGGGCCCATAACCCTTTGTTGGCTTGAGGGTGAGTGTGCACACTGGGGTCCCTAGCAGTGGCTGGCTCACACCACCAACTGTTTTTGGAGAGACTGAAACTGTGGAGGAAATTGGTTCCAAGGACAGCAGAAACTGGACAGAGAGGGTGACAATAGTTTTGGCCTCAACTGAATGGGAATTAAATCTTCATTAAAGCTCAAAAGTAGTGGAATATTATAGCCACTTATCAAAGATTTCCAGAACACCAAAGCATACCACATTTGAAGCTTCCTAGCGGATTTTATGACTTCTAGAGTGTCCCTTGGTAGGCTGTTTTTTTTCCCCACTTAGGAAGGCAACCCCTCCCTCCTCTAGAAGATTCTGCCCCTTCCTAGATTCCTCACCTTGCTTCTAGGATGAAGGAAGGTATCCAGAAGACCAAGACACCTCTAGATGCCTTGTAGGACAAGTTACCCCTTCTAGAAGGTGTGCCACCTTCCTGGACCCTCTCCTAGCCTTCTAGAAACTCAATGAGGAAACTCTTGAGGTTGAGCTATTTTCCTGGCACCTTTTTTCCACCTCCCTTGAGATAGGGCAGAAATTCATCTTGTGAGGCTTGAACCCGGGTCCTTACCTCTAGAGGTGGACAAATTAACGACTAAGCCACTTGGGCATGTCTTTTTGGTGTTCCTTTTTGGAGTCACTCCAGCCATGGTGAGGATTATCTCTCCAACATTGATGTCCTATGATTGACGTGCGCTTCATAAAATTTTTGGAGGAGTTGTTGGAGCGTCTGATTGGTCTGCTCGGTCCGCCCATCGGTTTGAAGATGGAACACCGCTGATAGCTAGATCCAGCTTCCGTAATACATCATCAGTTCTTGCCAGAAATGGCTTGTGAATCAGCCGTCTCTATTGCTAATGATGGTACTTGATACTCTGTGCTATCGCACAATCTGATTTAGAGACAGTCGTGCTATTCCCTCTGCAGTGAAAGGTGGTTGTAGTCATAATGAAGTGCTCCATGTTTAAGACTTGTCCACTACCACGGGGATGGCATCATAGTTCTTGGGAGTGGTGGAAAATCCCATCACAAAATCCATGTTGATGTCAACCCATTGCTCCGTCCGAACTTGAAGAAGCCGGAGTGATCTTGGTGGCCTCATGCAGTGAGACTTTTGCCATTGACAGGTGTTACACGATGTGCAAAAGGCTACCGTATCAAATTGTATTTTGTCCCACGAGGAAGACTTTCCCAGCTTCTTGAGCATCACTTCCTTGCCGAGTGTCCACTCAGACTTGTGTTGTGATTGTCCTTCAATAACATCCATAACAACTCATCGTTTGGTGGTACAATGACTTGGTGAGTGAATTGTTGTTGCAAGTAGGAGTCCTTGAACTAGAACTTAGTTCTCTTGTACTATCCGAACTCCTTGTAACCATTTGCAAATAGCCTTGAGAGGTGTGGGTCTCATTCGACAAGAAACGTGTCGATATCGGCCATCAAGTATGGCCGTCGACTTAGAGCATCCACACGATTTATTTTTCCAGGTTGGTACTTGATGTCACAGTCGAAGTTGGACTTGAGCAACTCCATCCATCAAGTTTGTTGACAACTTAGATCTGACTGGGTCTTAAGATATTTTAGCACGTGGTGGTCGGTGATCGCCGACATTCCAGGTAGCATCGCCATGTTCAGAGCGCGTGCACGACTGTGAGCATCTCCTTCTTCTGTGACATGTACACAACAGGTCCTTCTTCGCAGCTATCTTTCTTAAGGACAATGGCTCCAATTGCTTGATCAGACGTGTCGGTTTCCGTGACGTAGCCCACCGTTGGATCTCCCAATTGTAGGGCTAGCTAGGAGGTCAAAGTGCTTCTCAAAGAGCTAAATGCTTCTTGTTCACTATTTCGCCATCTCTAATTGGCAGTTTTACGAATGAGATTGAAAAGATGCAGTCACCCGTAAGTACTCTTTCAAAAATCGATGGTAGTAGGTGTTGAGATTTGAGGAGCAGGCGGTGCCGAAGTCACTGCATGATCTAGTGCAACAAAGGTATTCACTGTTGACATCGGATGTCTTTCATCTAGCAAGCATGCCTTGTACACTTAGCAGAGAAACTAGCAGAAGTAAAATCTTGGCATTGAATCTTGTTAAAAGTACAAATATTGTACAAGAAACAATAGCTACACACAAGTGGCTCAATACTAGGCTTTGACACAACTCTTGACCCTAAACTAGGGCGCAACACCTTGCTAGGCCGTCAATGCTGTCAATGCAAGGATCTGGGTACAACAACCGTCTCAACAGTCAAAGGCCTTTAAGATGTCAGGTTGTCCTCCTCCCAAGCTGACAGGCCTTGACAGGCGTACAGGGACTTTGGAGGAATTGTTATGAGAGCCGTCGAACAAAGCGATGATTACATCATCATGTTGACTTAAGATACATGATTTGATTATCCCATTGTATTCTATGTGACAAACGTATACAATTTATCCAAGAAATGGGTCATTTGGTACAAGGATAAGAAAGATACGACCGTGTAAAGGTGGAATGCGTACCTCTAGAAAACAGGAGATTTACTGGTTCGACCCCGAGCACGGCCGAGCAACGTTCTCGTCCACTGTAGCCAAAGCGCCCCTAGATGGACACTTGGACAATGAGACAAGGTTCATTGGGGTCCATGGGTACTTTGAGATGGTGGCTGGAGGTGTAATTGCAGGTAAGGGCACTTCGGGCGGCTGTGACCCCCGCTTGCGGTGCTACCAGCGACAATCACGGGTGGAGCACTCATAAGGCCATAACATAGTCGTTTCTCCATGGATTGATGTGTTCTCTTGTGTGTTGGAAAGCTCACAACGTGAACTATATCATGTAGATATTATTTGCGTGATTGCACCTCAGTAGAGAGCTTTGGAGTGCAAAGGGATCTCAGCTGGATCATGGGGGCTGGTACATGAGGCCTAGGGTTTGCTCTAGGCATGCTAATCTTACCCAGAGACTCTGTACATTGCCTTTCATTGATCGGTCAAGTATAAGGGTACATTCCTTGAACAAATCTCCTTACATTCCAAGCATTTCCTTGCACATGTACATTTGATCCTACAAGTCTTCCGCAACGCACCTTGGTACGAATGCCACCGTGAGAGTCGCACGGTAGGAACCTTGGTCACTAACAGTGGCGGTGTTGCTAGGAGAGGTTCGTACATTATCTCAAGGGCTCACCCTTACACCAAGAGATCAAGGGTATGGAGGTTTATTCCAAGGGCTCAGCGTGTGACCGTAATGCCGGGTGGTCCTCGGTTCACAGGAATCAACCCCCCTCCCGGCTGGCAGAACCTCCCCAGATTATAGGGATCCTGGAGGGATCTCTAGCATCATCCTCCACCCAGGCTAGCATGCAAGTGCCAGACTTACAGTAACCTTGGAGGGATCTCCAACACCTTGGTTTGGAAACATCCAGAAACTAAGGCATGAGCACAAAGATCTGGCAGAATACTCACATTTGGTACCGACGTACATGAGATTATACAAGAGGTACTGGAGATAATGAAACAGAAGGTAGTAAAGATATTGGAGATACTAGAGATACTTGAGATAGTGAGAAGTGACAGGACCTTCATCTTTGATACCTAAGGTCCTGACAAGTTGATCAACTGAAAGAGAAGCTTCGTTCAGGTATTTGAGGTCGTCTTCCACCTCTTCCTTCCTTGGGCAAACTTGCATCCAGTCAAAGCTTCCTTCAGTTACAGATTATTAGTGGAACCTTTGTTGCTACAAGGGAAAGATTTCTCTTTGGAAAACATTGATTAGATCTTCAGGTGAATTTTCACCTAAAAGTTTCTTGCTCATCAAGCCTTTCTCTCTAGATCATTGATGTTTCCATGCTGTAACTGCAAGCCCGCCGATCAAATTCCACCCAAAGTTCGCACCAAATTGACCCGTGAACAACCAAGGGAGTGGGCTTCATGTATGATTGAGGTGATACTGTACTGGCCTCTTGTGCTGTATTTTGCCCGTCTAGTCATCAGTAGACCCTCTTCACATGAGTGCCCGTGCATCACTCTGCATGTCTCTGTTTTCAAAAGCACACGCTCTCATCATGCACATGCTTGTATACAAGGCCTTTTCACACCCTTTAGGGCTATACTCTAGAGAGAAAATTATTTCCACATAAAGATTCTCAGCCAAGCCACACCAGGTAGATTCACAGATTATTTATTGGAGTGCCATCTATGCCACAGTAAAGACGTAAATCAAAACAGTTAACGCTCACTCTAACAGTATGTGCAGAATCATACCAACACTTTGATGTCCTGAATGTTAGCCGGCGTCGGCCAATTAACGATTGCCTCTACCATTTTTGGGTCCATGGTGATCCGTCCATTGCCAGTGATGTTGTCCAAAAAGTCAATCAAACGGCGACCAATGTCACATGTCGAGTGTAGCGGGAGAGTCTGTTCAGCCCTCCCTCCTCGGCCAAGCGAGGGGTGGTTAGACACTAGTCCTTGCCACAGCAAGGACTGGCTGGAGGCCAGCCCTTTGCTGGCTGCCTGCTGGACGTCCGGAAGGGGGGCAGGTGACCGGCAGGCCAAGGGCTGGCCACTTGTTGGCCACCATGAGATGATCAATCTGATCGCTTGATCGGCGGCCATGAGGGCGTGAGGTCTCGAGGGCCGAGGCCTGTGGCCTTGAGCTCTCTTCCTTGCCCTCTCCTCCTCACCTCCTTAAATGAGCAAGGCAAAGAGAGAGAGAGAGAGAGAGAGAGAGAGAGAGAGAGAGAGAGAGAGAGAGAAAGAAAGATAGAGGGGGAGGGGGGGGGAGAGAGAGAGAGAGAGAGAGAGAGAGAAAGAGAGAGAGAGAGAGAGAGAGAGAGAGAGAGGGAGGGAGGGAGGGAGGGAGGGAGTGAGGCACAAGATGAAAAGAACAGCACCGATACAAAATCGCCGGAGATGCCTCACACGCACCAATGTTACGCCATAGCGCAAAAAACAAAACTCGAGTATGTTCAGTATGCATTTTAAGAACATGGAAAACTCGTACAAACTGACGTGTTCAGGATAAAACTCCCCTTGCTTTGGACCCAAAACAAGGGGATGACGTCAAAACAAAAGTGAGCCTCCGAAGAATTGAAAATTCAAATCTCCCTGCACGGGTCGTTGATGACAAGTGCCCCCAGAGTGACGCATAGGAGAAAACCACTCCAGTGAGCTCTGCATGCCATGCTTTAGACTTCGACAATGACTTTTGTGCATGAGCTGGAGACTCAACACATTACGGTAAATTTCAAAGCCATACTATCCTCACGATTAAGTGTGCCATAGCATCGGTGGCTACGTTGTATACGAAGCACCGCAAGGAGCTACGAGAGCACAGGGGGACACGGCATCTACAATAAATCATTTCACATGCCACAAAGTACGTTAGAAAGCTCTTAAGGAGGTCTACGTCAGCCTCTCAACTGTTCAAATCCTCTATTCAACCTTGGAGAGGGCATGGTGGATTTTTGTTGATAGGGTGAAGAGTGTCCACTCCCAAAACCATCAACTTTTCTCCTTCAACCAAAAACTGGGACAATACTCCTCCTAGGGTCTCTCATGGCCTGAGGGAAAAGAAAAGGAAGGAAGATGACACTTTGAGGATTTTTAGAGGGGCACAAGGGAGATGCATCCAAAGAGATACAAGATACGCCTTGGTTACTCAAGAGGAGGCCAAAGAAGAATAGAAGACAAAAGAGAAGAGAAGAATAGAGGGGGAGGAGTGTGTGATGATGAAAACTAAAGGTTGTGTTTTACCTCCCTCTTCCTCCCCCTCACCTTTTGAGCTGTTCTCAGATTCTTGTAGTCTCTTTGTTGTTATGTTTTTTTGTTTTCCTTGGTTTTACAGCTTGCCTATTGTCTTGAGTCTAACTTAGAGTGTTTGCTTGAACCTACTCGATTGTGCCAGCCATGACAACATATAAACATTACATTTTTGTAACACATGATTGTGCCAGCCATGGTGGCCTAGAGAAATAGAAGTGAATTTCATAATTACCTCACTGATTGTGAGAGAAAGGAAATTTCTTGACGCGACACCTCCTGGAGGTTATGGCATGGCCCTCACAAAGATCTTCATGTGCTAGTTGCACGTATAAAAGAATGACAGTTTGAATAATGTCCAAGACCAACAAGGGCAAGGTGGTCACGGCCTCACCACATGTCCTCAACAGAATCTACATATTAGGGGACGTCACTACGAGCACGGTTGCCAATGGTATGGCAACCATACTACCGAAGGCAACCAGCGTTAAACTCGGCGACACTGAGAAGCGTGTGGAAACCAAAAACGTGACCAATGAGCACGTTGATGGGTACATGGATGACTCCCGCACAATAGAGGATGTGGTCAAGGAGGACCACCCGAGAGTGCATCTTGATGAAGAGCACAAGGTTAACAACGACGAAGATGACAATGATTGTAACCATTGCAATCGTCGTGTGGCGCACTTGAGCTCATTACTTGAGAGGGGCAAGATGTCTACCGGATCCCACAAAGCTACCAATAGTAGCAAAGGCAACGGACGAATTCACGCAAGACGTTCTCACGAGTATGAGCCAAACAATGTGGCCATGAAGGTTTTTTGCACCAAATGTCAGAGGCTTATCAAGTTAGCTGTCGAGGCAGCAAGAGAACTCAAGGTGAGTACTGACGGTGCTCATCACCATCTAGAGGAGTGGGGACGAACCCCCCTTTCTAATTTGTGCCTGCGATAGAACAAACCCACGTCCATTCGAGCGTCGTCATTGACAATAGCTTCTTCCAGAAGGTGGGACTCCTTGAAGGTGTGGATGTGAAATTTACCCTCCTATACTGGGCAAAGGTGCATGGACAACGTGAAGCCGTCGAGGCTGTTGCTTACACTCTGACTACATCACAGTTGAATTTTGTGTCTGTAAACCTACAGGTCCACATTGGGTGAAGCACTGCGGATCTGGACCATGATCTCTAGCTTTAGCAACTCGCCGCTCATGAGGAAATGTGCCAATGTGATGACCTTAACAAGGTGTTTCACAGTGTAACCTAGGTATGGATGTAGCAAAAACGCAGTGTGTTATAGGTGCTGATGTCATTTATTGTGGCAGCAAGGACTTGCCTACCTCAACAACATCGGGGTTGGTCATGAACACATCCTCCCTCCATAGTGTGGAGATCTTCCAGAAGGACGTGAAACTAACTGACTGGCTAAAGCATATGGAGCACATTATGCGCGCCCACGAGACTCCCCTCAGTCAGTGGGATGAAATTGCTACGACATGGCTTGGAGACAAGCTCTTCAAGTAGGTGTTCAAGGATTGGAGTGTGAATCAACTATACATTTAGTGGTATCCCATGTCGTGGGAGGCCTTTTGCTCTGTCAAGAACTGCATCCAAAGTGAGGAGGCACATTTTGCCTTTCACAATATCAAGGAATTCAACCAGCTTGGTATCTTCTTTAAGGCCTACTTGAGCGAGTTCACTGTATTGGTGGAGGAAGCCGAAAGCTTCACCAAGGGTGATGGGATCCAGACCTTCTGATACCTGGGTTACTTGCTGTTGGAGTGCTTGTGTGATGGTCTTGCCAGCAAGAAGCTCAAGGACAAGACCACCAAGGGAAAGCATCCTGTAAACCCTCCAGTGAAGAAGACTAGTGGGCACAAGGTTCCCAACCACAAGCGTGGCCACAAAAACGGCGAGCTGCAAGTTGCACATGAATATCGTTACACAACATTTTGTGATGGAGGCCACCACAACCATGTACATCATGGTCCAATTAGGACTCAGTTCCTTGAGGCTACTCATGGTGGACAAGAGGCTACGGTGTTGGCTGCAAAAACAACACCTTGTAAGGATGGTGTAATAGGAGGTCGCATACGAGGTTGCTGACAAGTTCTCGGTGCTGGGATTGGGTTGTGCATTGGAAATGGACGATGCTTTGGTGTGGGTTTTTCTTGACCCCTGCGTGCTGTTAGCGGGGACCATTGAGGGGTAAAAGTGAATCACGAGTATGGGTTCATGCTTTTGACTTAGTTCCTTGAGACTACTAGTGGTGGACAACAGGCCACGACGTTGGCTGTAGAAGCAACACCTTATAAGGACGGTGTAACAGGAGGCCGCATACAAGGTTGCTGACAAGGTCTCGGTGGTGGGATTGGGCTTGGCCGTGGAAATGGACAATGCTTTGATGCGGGTTTTCCCCCATCCTTGAGTGACATTTATGGGGACTATCGAGGGGTAGGATTGGATCACGAGTATGGGTTCATTACTTTGACCAGTGTAAATCTGTCTATTGTTTTCTTCCGTCTCATAGTTCCTTGTTCAACGCTTGCTGACCAGCATTTGTAGCTAAACCTTACATCTTTGTACAAGATGCATTATCAAACATGTTTAGTGGTGGTCACACCCACCACCATACAAGAGTTGTGTGACTTAGTGGCTAAAGAAAACGCCCTCAAAGCGATGAGCTCAATCATGTTTATGCTTTCTTTAGTCGATGATTTTGACCCGGTCAAATTTCAAGAGTAGATTCACACGTGGCCACAAGATGTAGATTTGAGTGGATGAATCATAGTAGGTGTGGAGCCTGCCGTACCGATTCCATGTTACCCACAAACTTGGCTTGCCGTCATCAAGTCTTCTCACTAATAAAACCTAGCCGGTGCTCCCATGAGTGTACAAGCCGACACTGGAGGGGATGTCTCTGTTGTTAGCCTTGGAATTACCCAACAAGTGGGCTTGAAGTATGTGCCATTGAACAGCGCATTTTTCGTTGGTGACGACTATATGGTACGTGTGATTGGTACCGATAAAGCAAAAGTTTACATCTGAAGGTACACACAAGGTGTCATATTGAAGGTATTCAACCTTTTTGACAGATTGGACCTGGTGCTAGGTGATCACTGGATCCACAAGAATACATCTTTGATGTGCTTTGCTATAAGTTCCTTATCATTTGAAATGGATAACATCACTTTACGTTGATTTCGAGTACAATTTTTTTACTAACCTAACATGATTTCCGTACCAGCTTGTACGTGATGTAGGTCTATAGGCATGTTTGACAAGGTTCTTCATACTTCTTGGCTCACCTACTCAAAGTGGAGGGCGATGTGAAGGAACACATATCACAAGAGATGAAATATTTAATGGTGGGTTCTAGAATTCATTATAAGACCCACTGAATGGGCTTCTAGTAGAACGGTACATGAGCCGCACAATTCCACTGCAACTGGAGGCAACTCCTCCTTTCAGACCCATGTATCGCCTTGGTTCGGCAAAAAGGTGAGAGGTCGAATGCCAAATCAAAGAGTACATAGCAAAAGGGTGGATCAGGCCAATTATCTTGTTGTATAGTGTGCCGATCCTTCTTGTGAACAAAAGAGACGGTGGTTTATCCATGTGCGTGGACTACCGAGGGCTGAACAAGATTACGGTGAAAATTTGATTCCTCTTTCCATGGGTTGAGGAAGTTTTTTTCCTTGGATTTTCCCCAAGGGTACCATCAAATTTGTATCACGGGAGATGATGGATCCAAAACAATGTTTGTTTAACACACATGGAACACTACTAGTTTTGGGTTTTATGCTTTGGGATAACAAACACCCCAGCAACCTTCCAAGGAGAAATGAATCAAGTATTGCTAAGCATCTCGGTCAGTTTGTCTTTATTTACCTAGACTTCATCCTGGTTTTTGTCCAGATCAATGGAAGAGTACATAAAACATCCATGTGAAGTCGTCATGATCCTTCAAGAACAGAAGTCTGATGCAAAAGTGAGCAAGTGCAAGTTTGAACAATATGAGCTCAATAACCTTGGATACATAGTCGGCAAAAACGTCATCCATGTCGACCCACAAAAGTTCTAAACTGCAATGGATTGGTTGTACCCAGAAAATTTTGAGCAGATAAGGTCTTTCCTCGGCATTGCAAACTAATTTTGATGGTTTATGCAAGGATATCCAACCCTGGAAGCTCTGTCAATCAGGCTCACATATAAATACATACATTGGAAATGGACATCTGACTATGAGAACGCTTATCTTAAAGTCAAAGAGCTTCTATCCATAACATCCAATGTCGCTCTTTTGGATCCATCGCAATTGTAGGAGGTACAATGTGATGTGTTGGAGCAATCCTCATGCAATATGGTCATCCAGTTGCATACGAGAGCTGGAAGCTCATCCTTGTGGAGACGTGGTATGCGACTGCAGAGCGCCTCGCAATGGCTAATGCTTTTAAGATATGGTGTTGCCACTTTAAGGGTAGTCAGGAGGATGTGACCATTGTGATGGATCACAACCCATTGATGTTTTTCCAAATTCAACCATACCTTTCGATGCAAAAGGTGCATTGGAGCAAATATGTGAGCCAATTCTTGTTCACGTGAACATATTGGCCAGGACACATCAACGTGGGTGATCCATTGCGCCGACAGCCTGTAGAAGTTAAAGCAGCCACGGAGGCTGGTGGGTATCTTATGGCCGTTGTGACAGCTACAATGCAAACACCAGACACCCCCTGCATCCCTATGACAACAACTTCAAAAGATTATCCAGTAGAATGGCTCTACAAATAGAACTCAGATGGGATACTGTGTGGATAATTGGTTTCAGGAATCTTAGAGTATGGAGTAGTACAAATAGGTGGAGGCCACAAGAACATTCTGGCATAGAAAAAACCAAATGTGCCAACCTTGGGAGACCTTTGAGCAAAGATTAACTCCCTGTTCCACCGCCTACCAATCACAGGTCATGTGGGACCTCAAAAGACCAAATAAGAACTCTCAGAACACTTTTGGTGGCCAGGATGGATTGTCGATGTCCTGAAGCATTGCATGACATGCAACCCATGTCTTGGGAACAAGGTTAGTAATTAACATGTTTTCAAAGTCCTCCAAGAGCTTCACATTCTCGGGAGTCCATGCGAGAGTGTCGTCATGGACTTTGTGACTGGTTTCCCGACCAGGCCAGTGGCCACAATGCAATACTAGAGGTTGTGGATATTCTCACAAAGATGCTCTGTTTGAATCCTACAACCACTTATGTAAACACCAAGGAGAACGCTTGTCTCTTCTTCGCAGATTTTGTGAGATACCACGGCTTGTCGTTGTGCATTATCTCCAATCATTATAGAAAATTCGCTAGTGATTTATGGCAAAATATGTACGAGTACTTTGATAGTGAGTCTTAAATGTCAACAACATTTCACCCTCGGACCAACGGAAAAACAGAGTGCATGAACTGCATTCTAGAGCAAATGCTCCGTATGTATGTAGACCCTACGATGAATGACTGGGATGAATTCCTAGCACCGACAGAGTTTGCCACAAAAAACTTTGTAAAATAGTCTACTCAATACACACCGTTCATGTTAAATATTGGTCGATATCTTGTGGTGTCTTATTGTGTGGTGCATAGTACGAGTACAAAAGGAGAGGTTCCTTCTGCTCACTCCTTTGCTACGCAAATCGACTCCTTACTATATAGGACAAAGGTTCATCTTCAAGGGGCTGGACAACAATAAAAGGCACATGCCAATGAAATTTACCGCGTTGTCTGTTTGGCATTGGAAAAAAGGTGCTAAAAAGCACTAGGAACCTTTTGATGAAGTCGCCAAGGGTGCAAAAGATACAGCAAAGTGGATTGGACCGTTTCCTATTGTTGTACACATCGGGCCAGTGGCATAGTGATTTTTGCTCCCGCCCATTATGAGGATACATGATGTGTTTAATGTGAGCATTTTGGCTCGATACATGATAGAAGGAACCATTATGCCACCACAGACAGACCATGTTGCCAACGGGCAACACGAGGTTCTTTGCCTACTCTAGTTCTGAGAGTGTACACCTAGGTCATGGGTTGTTAGGGAATACGTTGTTCATTGGGCCGGTTGTGAACCTGAACATAACTTATGGAAGTCCAAATCTCGGCTGTCCATGGGGGAGGTCAACGAGTATTGGAGCAAGCTAGCAGCTTGCACAAATTGACATGTGGAAAGGGGCACCACCTGAATGCAAGAATAAAAAAACATTCCTAGTGGGCAGCATTCATGGACAGCAGCCATAGGATGTTGGAGATTTCCAACATGGTTGTCGTGTAGAAAATCCGGCCAAAAAGAGAGAAGCTGCTAGCCATCCTAATTGACAAGTTGCAGCTTAGGTTCAAGCGCCGTACACGTGTTCATGCTTAGCTGGGTGGCCAGAATTATGGATTTCCTTTCACAACGCAGACAAGTTATTGACTGGTACTCCTAGTTGTTGTTCATGAATTGGGACGGTTCACAGCTAGTGGGGAGGAGTGTAGCGGGAGGGCCGGTTCGGCCATCCCTCCTCGTCAAAGCAAGGGGTGGCTGGAAACCACCCCTTGCCAAAACGAGGGCTGGCCGGTGGGCAGCCCTTCACTAGCCGCCGGCCGGCTGGATGACAGATGGCTATTCAGGTGACCGGCCGGCCATTGACCAGCTACATGTTGGCCGCTCGATTGGCGGCCATGAGGCCGGAAGGCCTCAAGAGCCAAGGCGTGTGGCCTCGATCCCTCGTCCTCATCCTCTCCTCATCATAAATGAGAGAGAGACGAAGCAAGGGAGTGAGGTGCCGGAGAAGAAAGAACAGCGCCAGCGTGAAATTGCCCAACATGCCTTACACAAGAAGAGTCTATGCCGTAGCATAAAATATAACTTGAGTTTGTTCATTACAGAAATGAGTTTTTAATCCAAATAACTCATGCAAATGCATGATTACAGGATGACACCCTCCTCCTTTCAGACCCAGAATGAGGGGGCAATGCAAAAATAGAACTGTGCCTATGGGGACTTGCAATGTTTGTCTCCATGTTTGGGTCGTTGGTGAAAATTTCCCCCAGAGTGACGCGGAGGGGAAAACCCTTTGCAAACCCTGACAAAGAATTTTGGGTCGGAGCTAGAGACTCGACACGTTACATTGAGAGTTTTTTTAAGACTTTCTCTTTTACTAAAATCTCAATGACTTTTTTTAGATTTCCATTGTCCTCCTCCGGGATGCGGCTGTGCACTAAGATGTCTTCAAGATACACGACAACAAATTCATTAACATGTGGGCGAAATGTATTGTTCACCACTGCCATGAATGTTGCGGAGGCATGATTGTCAACTCAAATTACCCACATCTGGTGTGGGACGCCGTCTTTGTAACATCCTTATGAGGTATACAGATATGATGATGGCTGCTGTACAGGTCAGTTTTGGTAAAAAATGTATGCCATGGAGTTGGTAAAAGTGTTTGCTTGTGGCAGAAGAGGCTGTCCACATGATGGAAATGTTCTTCAACGCTCAGTAGTCCATGCACATCTGCATCCCTCCAGTTTCATTTTTCACAAATAATACACGTGCACGTAGAGTGATGTTGATTGTCTGATGAGCCCTTGACCAAGCATCTCAGCCAGATGCTTCTTGATCTCTGTCAGCTCGTAGTCACTCAACCATTACCCTATTGGTCCTTAACTCCAACAATTGGATTTTGATGAAATTGATGTTCCTCAATTTCATTCAAGTATTTTCGGGCTCAGACCTAGTTGGTAGTGCCTTGGCTTTGTTCTTAGGTTGAGGGTGTACTCTTAAATTTGGCAATGGGTCGAGTGTAACTCCTTGATGATCCTTGATTTTGACGAATATGTCGTGCTCATGCGCCATGGAGTCGCCAAATCTGCAGCTTGGCAGCAAAACGATTCCTTGATAGCCACAATGGCTGCTACGAGCTGACATGGCAGCATATCTGCGGGGCGACAAGAGGGCACTATGGCCTGATAGCAGGGGAGCGGGCCAACATCACAGCGGGAGAGCGGATCAGCGGGGCAGTGATGGACTGGGAGAGCGGAACACATTTTCAAAAAGAATGGAGTTACAAAGTGGGAAAAAAATAGACAAGGTAAAACAAAAAGTGAAATAGAACCCAGTTAGCCAAGATTTATGCATGATCCACTAAATCCATCAAATCTCCCTGAGAAACTATTCAACGTTTAATTCGACCAAGGGAATTTTGTTTACACTTTTGGACGACAAAAAGAAAACATTAACATCAAAATCAAGACCATTAGGGTGGGTCCCCTTCACCATCAATCTATTACCCGGCTTCAGGTCTATCTAGTGACTGACCTTTCAGCGTGGAGGTAAGTCTTTGGTTAGTTTTCCAGGAAACCCCCCTTCAAACTCCTCAGCAAGTGGTGCAAACTCCTCCGGAGCACCTATGGATTTGTTAGGTGTCGAGGGCAATGTTTTGACCTCTACTAATATGATTTCATATACTTCCCCTGACTCCACATGGACGAGCCATACTTGGGCTCTGTGTTGTATACATCTTTTGGCTACTTCCAAAGATATCGGTCGTCATTTTGCGACTGCTGCAATTTGCTGTGCTACTTCCACCTCTGCTATCTCCCATTACCGGCGCTACATTGTGGGTCGCTCAATCAAAGGTATGTGTCATTTTCTACCTTTTATGCTGACATACACTGATCCACTGCTTTAATCTATGAGAAAACTATGCTGGCACAGGGAATCTCATCCGAGGATGATGTCTTGGTTGCTCATTGAACAAGTCCTTCATACCACTACGTCATGTGGATCACTGATTTGCGGTCGGAGAGGTTCGCAAAGTCCATGGATCTGCAGTTTTCCATCAACAGTTTTTCTTGGAAACACCCCTGGTCTGGTCTATAAACCCGATTTCAAACCATGTCGTTGTGTACAAAGATGCAAGAAGCTCCTCAAACCAATAATGCAGGTACCATTTTTCATATTGCAGGTAATAGTATTGCAGGTACCGTTATGTTTTTAACTATGTTTTGATCTTGACAGTAATGTCAGTTGGTCGTACTTGTACCCCTTGTAGAAATTTGCAATCTCAATAACCATGGTATGCGGAGTTGCGAGCTGCTCACATGGGTGATCGGTCGGCTTAGATTTGTTGTGAACAGAAAGCAGTTATGCCATCTGTTCCTTCCCCTTGTTGTTTCTCGACTCGTTATTTCCCCCCTGTGACTCTCCTCCCTTTTCACATGTAGACGTCCTTTCTGACAGTCACGCAAGACATATCACGGCTTCCTGCAAGTCCTGTAGAGCTGTTAATTGCATTGATCAACAGTTTCAATCTCCATCGGAGATGAGGTTTTTACCGCTTGTGACTTCCCTCCGCCGCAATAGGAGGTGCGGCTTTGGGCTCGCCAGTCGTTGGATTCCTACATTTGGGCATCATAGTCGCTGCTGTCAATAAAATCAACTGTTGTGATCATTTGAGGAAGGTCATCTTGGATGCCAACTATGGGAATCGCTTGCCAAACATCGCGCTTGAGGTTGTCGGTGTAATAGAAATAGAGCTTGTCAAGGTTGAGGTCACTACAGGTGATGATTTTATAAGAAACATTTGTGTATCCTGTCACGCTTAATTGCTAACGCAAGCGTTGAAGCCTTTACCATGAATGCAAACTCTTGTTAGCCTTTTTGAAATGGGTGAGTGTGGCTCGTGGGATGTCCGTCTAGTTCTTTGGTAGAGTCAAAGAGTCGTGTCACAATGAATTGATTGCCCCTAGAGGCAAAACACATGCGGTCAATGATGTGAGAGAATTCACGTGAGCCATTGATCCAGCTCCGTTGGTCTCATAATGCCGTTAAATAACCTTCAGATCAGACCACTGAATGAAAGCCGTGCCACACAAAAGTGACCACAAAGTCAATCATCTCTCTTTCGTTGTTGACCCCGGAAGCGGTAAAATACACCTTCAAACTCTTCTTATATATCCTGATCATTGGTCCTTAAGAGTTTGCAGGATGAAATTATTGACGGAGTGTCAGTTGAACTTGGAATTCCCTCTATATTTGAATATTCCTCTTTGTGAATACTTCTTCCCACGCGTGAGACTTCTGTACCTCCTCCATTGTCGTATTGAGTAACTATATCAGATGGGTGGTGAGGCTCTCGAGTCACAACAACTTCTGGTACAGGCCTTTGTTCATGCTAGCCTGTTGGTCGGTGCCTCCCATTGCACCAGGTATCATCTTGGCAGGCAATGGTGGGGGCAAAGGATTCCCCTAGCCTGAGATGTCTGTCACCGGGTTGGCCGTCGGTGTAAAAAATGCTGCACTATTCATGGTAAATTTTCTCGTTGCTTCCTTGTTCACGAGGAGAGTGTCATTGTTCGCACGCTGCTAAGCCTCCATCGCCTGATATTTGCCGGTTACTGCTTCTTGTTTCTGGGTATGCTTGCTCCGTTCACCATCGTCACCGGAAGGTCTGTGAACGTTTGGCAGTGGAGATGTAGTGAAGACTCGTGTGAGGTTGTTTCTTGTAGTTAATGCGCCGGTTAATGTGTAAGAATGGCCTACGTGAATTCCATCTTGTTTTCCAGTGGAGTGAGTGAGTCATGCCACGTTGGATTGCTCTGCTTGTGAGGTAGAACGCCTACGGTCAACGATGTGAGAGCAGTCGCGTGAGCCATTGATCCAAGTTTGCCAGTCTCCTGGTGCCATTGGATAGTCTTAAGATCAGACCACCAACTTAAAGCCATGCCAAGCAAAAGCAAAGCGGCGAGGTCATTTCTTTTTTTTTTACCCCTTTCATAGTGAAACAAACCTCTAGAATTATTTGCCACATCCAAAACATTTATCCTTTGGAGTTTGCAGGATCAAACCGCTCAGGCAGTGCTAGAAAATTTTGGAGCTTTCTCGAGAGCTCATTCGTGGACATTCTTCTCGGTGATTAGTGCTTCCCACACATGTGCATTTTGAAGCTCCTCCACTGCCAGGTTGAGTTATTGGAGCAGATGGGTTTTGCGGCTTTTGAGTCCCGACAGCTTTTGATATAGGTGTTGATTAACATGAGCTTGTTGGCAAGTGTCTTCCACCTTTGCGGATATCTTCCTAGTGGGAGACGGCGGAGGCAAATGGTTTGTTGAGCCCGAGTGAGCCTTCAATGGGTTGGCTGTTGGGGTTATAGGGGCTGCGCCATTCACCATGAAATTTGCAACTAACGCTTGGTCAGGTGTGTCAGGTGCGTTTGCTCCATTCACCTTCATTTTTAAGAGGTCAAGGAATTCTTGAACAGGGGAGATGCACTGCGTGCTCATACCAAGCATCATGCTGAGAGAAACATGGATGGGTCAGAGAGATGAGATGCAAAACAGAAGATTATTTGAATAATAAGGACGTTTCAGATATAGTCATAAGTGTACTTTGATGACAAGTGTCCATCATGTCACGCGTATATATACAATTGCGAGAAACACAATGAGGCATATATTAGGTCGTGACCGCTTGTGTTGATGGATACATGCAACACCATGATGTGAACAATCTCTTCAAGAAACTCTGTTGAACAGTTGCGGGTTTCAAGAATATTGAGGCGTGAATTCATGAAATTCCAACGTCGTCGAGAAGACAACCAAAGATTTTCAAAACATCTATACAGCTAGCGAATCTTCTGTTGACCATTCTAGGATGATGTCGAGTGTGTCAGAACCTTCAGGAGCTAAACAAAGGAGGTCGGGACAGGTGACCAAAATGCCATCGGCCAAAGAACGTACAAGTCTTAAGGTCAATGCGCGCCGGGCCATGGATGTAGTGGCATAAATGCGACTAGTGTTCAGGAACTCGTGAACATCTAGGAAATAACAGCGATTTCTTAACCACTCGCCATGACACACGATGACAGAAAATGTTGGTAGTAAAGACAAGCGCCTAATAATCAACGATCGCCAGTTTGATCCATCCCCCTATCTTTTCAATCCTAATCGTCCAAGTGAAACAAAAATGCACACGCGGTAGGCCGTGCCAATGGTGATATGTTGACAAGGGATGTCACCTTGTATTACTTAATTCCTATTTTTTTGGGTAGCCGGTTCATGCCGTCTTGCTCCGTTGGGACCATGAAGGAGGAAACAAGACCTGCAATCCAACAAGTTTGAATTTGCCTACGTCACTACCATCATCAATCCCAACAAAGATTTTTTTGTTTCACTCCATTGCAAATGGCCAGCTTCTCTCTAGTGTTGAATATTTGTTCAGCCGCTGAGGTTGATTCATGTAACCAGATGGGTGTTGCACTGAGCGTAACATGCGTGGTTCACAAGGATGAGGTCAAGAGCAAAAGACAATGAGAGGAATTGGAACACTTTGTTTTTTTTTGTATTCAGCAACAAGTGTACTTCAATGGCAAGTGTCGGTCATGTCAAGTGCATATGTTCAATAGCAAGAGACGTAACAAGGCAAACATTGGGTCTTGGATGCTTGAGTCGAGTGACGCATACAACGTCCCGTCGGATGTGGTCGCTTCAAGAAACTCCACCAAATCTTGGGGCGTTTTGAGAACGTAAAGTCACGTATTTATAAAAGTATAGCGCAAATGAAACCCTAAGCGACTAGTATCAAATAACGATACGGTCTGTGACACTTCTGTCAACCGTTTTGGAAAGTGGACGAATGTGTAAGAGTCTTCGCGAACGAAATACTGGAATTTGGGGCAGGTGGCCAAAATGACCTCATCCGAACGACGTAAAACTCCTCAGGTCAACGCTTACTGGGCCACAAATGAAACAAAAGAATACCTACATGTGGGATTAATGGACTCGTGACCTTTTACGTCATGAATTGTTACGTCTGGAACATAAAAACGTCCCCCTGTTGTACACAAAATCTTTGAGAATCAGCAAATGTATGCCAGTGACACTATCGATCATCTATTAGAGGCATCGATCATCTATTAGATGATCGATGCCTCAATAGTCATTGTCGGATTCCCAGCTCTTGTGCGCGACGTCGTAGCTCTGCCACTTGACCAGAGACATGGTCATTTTTCATGGTGTTGGTGGCCAAGGATGTCCTCGATCGTACTCTATATCCCTGTCCACTTGGATTGGAGGTGGAGGAGAGACATCTCTATTGGGGAATTTCTCGCTGGGATCCCGGTAGTGCTTGATCTTGCTAACATGGAAGACTGGATGGATCGCCATGTTGTCTGGTAAGCAAAGTCAAGCGACAACTGGGTTTTGCATTTGCGCAATCTCCAACGGCTCCAACCATTGACGTTTGAGCTTTGTGAAGTCTTGTCCATGTATCTTGATGTTTTGCTAACCTGAGTAGGAAGCAATCGCCAGCGCTGAATACATTGTTGCTACGATGTCAATCCGCTG
This sequence comes from Penium margaritaceum, assembly GCA_023375785.1. Taxonomy (NCBI): domain Eukaryota; kingdom Viridiplantae; phylum Streptophyta; class Zygnematophyceae; order Desmidiales; family Peniaceae; genus Penium; species Penium margaritaceum. The sequence goes on from SZWC01004093.1 coordinate 150,170, forward strand.
CTTGTTTCGTTGTTGGTTGTGTCTTTGCAAGGATCTGGTGTGTTTCCTATCAGACGCTAGAAAATTCTTGTCGCTGGATGTCAACTGCAGAAAGTTTCCTTTTGCTTTGTAGTCCAGCCGGTGTGGTGAAAATTTTCTTATAAATCACCTTGAACATGATTTTGCTCTTTGTAGTGTAAGTCATCGGGTTTTATGCGTGTTCGACGGTCGACAACTTTGCGCATGGACATCATCCCCTCCTTTGTCAGTATGAATATGCTCCGTCTCCTGATAATGAAACTGGAGGAGGGAGTGGGGTGATGGCTGTATACCAGGTAAACAGGGAAGAATGTGGTGATTCCATGGACACTGATGTTGTACCACACTGGGACAACCGTGATGAAATTTGGCCAAACCTTGGAATTTACGTCTGCATGTTTCTTCAAACTTCATTCAAGGGTCTAGTTGAATCGCTGAACAAGCACAACGGCCGGGGGTTGAATAAAAAAAGAACCTATTGACCCCCAATTGTTGTAGCACGAAAAATAGGTGACCTGGCGGCACGCAGCATGACCCGCGTCTGGTGAGGATGTATTGGTGAAAAGAATGGGGCAGCCTGTTTACTTATGCTGTTGCTGACAACTTTGGCATCATCATCTGTGATGAAGGCGTTGATACTTTCCTGCACATGCTTTTTGCTCGTGCGAGCAGGCAAATCTTCGACATCGTTGATGGCCACCTGGTGGAAGGGCCGGATGTTGGCTCCAACAGAAATCTTACGCTTCATTCCATGCATGTGGCACATGTTCCTATCCATGCCTGCATTTCTGGGCTCATTTTGTTCCACCAAAAGTGAGGAGAGAGAAGCAAGAGATTCTTGCCGCGTTCGGTTGTCGATGAATTCAGTACTCATCGATGACCTGGCGGCGGGAGATTGAGTCTGCGAAGTGACGTGGTCATTAGCAAGAGCTTGCAGATTGTTGTGAGAGGTTGCGACCGTGCGAGGAATGTGCAAAACATTTAAACTTTTCTACGAGCTTGTTTACCCTTTCATATCTCACTTTGGCACCTTTGAGGATGCAAACTTTCACTGAAATTGCTGAATGAAAGCCCCCAATCCCGAAGCGCACTACTAATTCCGTGGTTGGAAGACTCAAGCAATAAAACGTCTTACAAATTATGTCTTCGATTAATCCATCGGCAATCCATTTGGCGATCCGTTTTTGTCTGAAAGTTAAGCTTTGAACAGTGAAATGCAAGCAGTTGAACCGAGTCCGGGTCGCCTTTGGGGGCAGGACGAGGGTGCGCATCGGTGCAAACCCCGAGGCGGGCTGGGTTCAAACCCACCGTCGCACTTTCCCATTGTTGAAATTCATCCATGAAAGAACAAAAGCGCGAAAACTGGCATGGATGAAAAAACATGGCAAAGGTGCAAGTGTTGTTCACTATAATTCATCTAAACGCCAAAATGTTTATCGACAACCAAACATGTCATCTCCTCCAAGCTGACATGCATAGCCATGGCATGATACCGCTGCATGATAGCCGCCCGATTTGTGATCAGTGGCACAAATCTATCCCTAGCATGTTTAGACATGCGGTGGTACATGGTCCTGTCACACCAAAAATATTTCTAAGCTTGAATTTGCACAAGCTTCCTCTACTCACCCCACCGGGTGTTAGTAGTTCCAAGGCGAAGATATTCCAACAAGTGACTGCCTTCTGTCAGATCAAGCCAAACGGCAGCTTGTGTCTTCTGGAGCTCATCAGCTCCCCATTCCTCTTCCATGGGAACAGTGCATCCCCCTTCAGATTCTGCTGTCCCACCGGCCAGGTCCTCGGCTAGGATGCACCGTTCTCAGGTGCAATGGGCTTACAAGGGGTGTAGGGAGCAGAAGGTCCAAGTGGGGCCAATTGTGCTGATGGGGCTGATGGCCCTGGTGGCGCTGGTGGGACCAATGGAACTGATGGGGCTAAAATGGCTGATGGTGCAGACCGGGCCAATGGGGCTGACGGGGCTGATTAGATTGATGGCACTGATGGGGTTGATGGGGCTGATTGCGGAGATGTGACCGATGGGGCTGATGGGGCTGATGACACTCATGTGGCTGATAGGGCTGATGGTGTCGATGGCCCGTTAGGAGACTCCTAACCTTGAGCATCGTGGCAAGTTGGGGTGGGCCATGCTTCCACGGTGGGTTCCATACAATGGATCTCCATCTTGTCCGGGATGTCGAAGCGGAGAAGGATACCATCAGCCGGCGTGTCCTCGCTGTCAATATGTAAGTAGCACATAGATATCTTGCGGCTGTCGGTGTTTTCCTTTGGCAGTTTCTTGCAGCACAGTAGATCCTGCTCAACAATTGGTGATGGGATCTCAGCAACCCTGGAGGTGTCAAGGTTCGCTGAGGTTGAGGCAGGTTCATTGGTCCTCTGTCATCTAGTCTGGTATGTGGGCACACGTGCGGCTCCTTGATCTGCAGCCGAGTCTGCCGCCTTCACAGGATTTCCTCCATCCCCGGACCAGAAGCCTTCCTCAGCTTTCCAAAGCAGTCACTACGAAACAATTGTTACAGGTCGCATTCCCGTTGTGCGCAGGCTTGTAGTACGCCCGGTGAAAACATGTATGGCACCTGGGACAGACCCTGCGGCCTCATAAGTTGCCAGTTGCAATGTCATAGAAAGCCACAAATCTCTACCGGGTGCATCATGTACTGCATAGCCTCCTCCGATGGCCTTGGTGAAGCGGCAGTCAATGTTTTTGGTCAATTGAGGGCATCCGTACACCTGTGTGACATGCCGAGCCGGTATTCGACGGTGAAGTCGTGTACCCATAGCAGCAGCGACCACTTGGTGAGGACCCCGGCATGGTTCTGAGCGGTCATGACCAACTCGAGCACCTTGTGATCCGTGAGTGTGAACGGGGGTCCAGTTTGAGGTAATGATGGAAGTTCTGGATAGGCAACCTCCATGATGGTGGTGACCCAGCTGTCGAATGACACAGCCTTCCCTCATTTCTTTTAATCTTTCTGTGCAAGTGCGGCTCCCAATCCTTCCTTGGACCAATCTCTGGCTTGTGAAAAGGGTTCACCAAAATCTGGGACGTCCGAAACAGGGGAATCATGGAGTTGTTGCTTGAGGATGTGGAATGCCTCAACTGCCCCCTCTCCCCATAAAAATTACTCTGAGCAACAGCTTGGATGGTGCGTAATGGCTGTGCAATGGTAGCGAAGCCGTTGACGAACCGTCAATGAAAAACCACAAACTCCACAAAATGCCAAACTTGTGCAGGGGGTTGGGGAACTTCCCATCGGAAGATGATCTCAATCTTATAGAGGTTGATTCAGATGCTATGTATGGAGAGAAATATGTGGAATAATTCCAACTCATCTGTGCCAAAAACGCACTTGCTGGATTTTTTCTTGAGGCTAATGGCAGACAGACGTTGTAGGGTCTCGCAAATCTGCGTCAAGTGGTGGACGGGGGATGCAGAGTTGATCAGGATATTGTCGATGTATCATTGGGAAAAATCGCAAACTGCACAAATCTTGTTCATGAGTCATTGAAAGGTGGCCTTGGAATTTTTCAATTGGAATGGCATCTGGCGGAACACTTACTGCTTTCCTGCTCCCACGAATACGGTATTTAGAGCCGATGTGGCCTCCATGTCTACGACATGGTACACCGCCTGGTCATTGAGCTTGCTGTGGACGATGGATCCAGCTGCTACGTGTAGAATACCCTCAACCGAAGGCATGGGTTGCTAGTCGATTCCCATGTGCCATTTGGAGTCTGGTTTTGGCACCATGACGATGTTTTTCAGCCAGGTTGATGCGGCAACTTTGATGTTGCCAGTAGCTTCCAGCATGTCCAGTTGCTTTGCAATCTCCTTTTTGGTGCCGGGGTTGAATCACCGGATCTTCAGTGCCTCAGGCCTGGTTGCGCCCGCGTCAATAACATGGAGCGTGCTGATGGAGCTCAGTTTGGTAGTTCCACAGAAAATACCCAGACGTGTTGGGAGACCACGTCAGCTACCTCATCCCATTCTGTAGTGGTCATAAAGTGGACGTACAGCCAGGTCTTAGCCATTGGTTTGGGGCCTCCCATTCCCTTGCTCTTGGCTTTCATCAATGGCTTCCTCCTCAGTTCCTTTGATGACGTGCATCGGGGTGTGGGCCCACCGTTTCTCTGACCTCTGCTGCTCAGCTGCCAGGTTGGTGATGATTCCGTTAAGCAAGCCCGCTGGAGTGGTGAGTGGCTGAGGTCGTGGAGAAATGAGTTCAATGCATATCTTAATGGCGTTGGATTCCCCACCAGCCAGCTGGATGTACAAGGCTTCCTATCCGTAGTCAATTGTGGCAGCCATGGGTGTGAAAAACTTGTTTTCAATGAGGCCAATGTAGCCATTGGTATCAGTCACCTGTGAAAAAACGGTGTGCATCAGTCGTACGATTGTAATCAGGACAAGGTGGATCACTCCCAGGGTGGTAGAAGCCTAGAAATTGACGTTAATGTAGCGATACATGGAAACCTGCATAGGAATGTTCCATTTCATCTTCTCGTCAGTCAGGATGGTAAAGGTGGTGCTAGGAGAGCCAACATCAAGGAGTGTAACCAAGCGGCCAATGGGAACAAATGCTCTGCCCGTCACCACCGTCCACCGTCCATCATCTTCCTGGACGGCTAAGAATGTATCATTGTCCGCATGGTAAAGATTGCCTCGAGGCTCTTCATGCAACTGCGGTAGATGGGATGTGTTCATATTGTGACCAAAAACCTCACTGTCACTTGATTCAGGCCCTGTGATATCCTGCTATCCACTACTTGTGCCCTTGTGTCCTCTCACACCTGGCGTAATCCTAACCACCTTACCCCTAATTGCACATGGACACCTCACCTAATGGACATCATGTCGTGCCTTGGGGTAATTCTGTAGCATCTGGAGGAAGGAGATGGATGCGTGGGCTTTGCCAAGATACTATTCATTGAAAGTCGAAGTGGGATGCTGCTCGTGCCCTCACACTCTATTCTCTTTCAAGAATTTCATCAGGGTTGAACCACTGAACCCCCGGTGGACACAGAGGTCCTGAGGGGATTGTTATAAGCTATGCAGCTCCCTCGTCCTCTGGTGCCTGTCAATTGATGAAGTCCATGAGTATGGGGAGGCTAGGCAGGAAACCCATCAGGTTTTTTGCAGGGAGGAAGTGCCCTACCGTGTTTGTCCCTCCATACCATCACTCCCCTCTTTGGATTGTACAGCATAGGGAATTTGGCTACAATATGCCCGGATTGTCTGCAGTTATAATGCTTGCTTGTAACACTCTTGCAGCACCAGGCATGTTACGCTCGCATTGTAGCGGAGCAATTTGTTGACCTCCTTGATGCAGTTCCAGCAGCATCCACCCCTGTCACACCTGGCGGGCAGGATGCCTTGAAGGTGGATGACCAATACAGTTGAGGGAGACAATGGACATGACCTTGAACTTGCGCCTCATTGGCTCTTTGATGTACCGTACCGAAACTCAAATTCGTTCACTTTTCAAAATGCACTTGAGTACTTTTCATATTCTCCTCTGGATCCTCTTTTCTGATCGCCCAAGGGGGGTACTCAACCAATAAATGCCTGCAAACTAAATTCACCCATCGCCCGTACCTCCTCGGCATTTGCAACGTCATCCTTGCTACTTGAAGTCCAAGGTTGGGTGTTTGAGTGCAAAAACACAGCCCACAGTTAGATCATCCATTATCCCCCATGCCCAGTGCCTTGCGAGCGTCCAACTTACTTGGGTCTGAGCTGAAGTCCAAGTGAACGTGTTTGTGAACCCAGCACTTTCACAATTCAAGTGACAACAACGTGGGAAAAAAACGTGTTAACACATATAGGTAAATTCATGAGTGATTCTCCCAAACGCTTTGCAACTATGTAAGGAACACAAGGGCAAACCTAAATAATTGCTTTACACAAATATGAGTTTCAGTACGGTACTTGGCCACGGCCACACAACCCGATATCTCCTTTGTCGTCAACCTCCTTGCACAGGTCTCGGTGTATCATGGGAGGAGAGCCCTCCACGAGGTTGTACGAGTGGTGCAGATGTGGTTTCCGCACACTACCTCAAACTTTTTTTTTGACAGCAGTGTTTGGTGGTCGTTGACGGCTACACAAACAGCGGCTGGGCTTGGAGTTCTGATGGGCGCAGTCGGCTAGGCTATGTGTTCCTGCTTGGTGGAACCACTCTGTTGTGGCGCGGCAACAAGCTGGGTTCCATTACACATACCACCTTAAGTGCCGAGTATGTTGTTCTATAAGCTAGGACTGTTGAGGCGGTGTGGTTGTTACGTCTGTTTTGTGACTTCCGTCGTTATGCGTAGTGACAACCAGAGTGCTCTTGCCATTGATGAGAATTGTGATGTGTTTCATGCATGCGTGAAGCATATTGCTGTTCATGATCTTGTAGAGCCACAAGTGATCGCCGTTATGTTATTCAACATGGATGTGCAGCGAGCTGACTTCCTAACCAAGGCACAAGCTCGTGGAAATCTCATGGTGGCCATTTGTTCTGTCATGCTTCACCCTTGCCTGAGGGTGCCTGAGAGTGGGATGTGTGAGAATGGACTATTGAGCATCCGGTTGCGTACCTCTGTCAGTTTTACACATGTATGGACATGCATACCATCAAGTCATGGGGGAGTGCTGTGATGTGAGCCGTCCCCGTTTGTCCATGTAGCATATTGTGACCACTCGCCCGGATCCATGCTTGTGCAGATCCCCAATGCGGACCGAGCTAGCGTCGGAGCAGAAAGGGTGGTGATCTTACCCACCAACAGCTCTCAAACAGCTAGTTTGACGTCTCGGATGCTTTCTAAGCTGCTTTGTAGTTTTTTTACAGTTGGTAGAGTTTTCTTGGTGGGCTAGCTCTTGAGTCTGGTTTGCATGTTTTGGAGTTTTGGTCCATCAATCAGCACCAGACCTATGCACATGACCAGTCATAGTGTCTGGCTCAAGATTTTGCATCTGTAAGTTCAGACGATGTCACGTTTGGATGCCTGTGCACAAAGTTGTGGCAAACATAGTGGTTAGTGGCCAGTTTTACGACAAGCTGCCACTGCCACGTATGTCACCCGCCATGTGCAGCAGCTAATGTTTGTGCTACAAGCTTTTCAGTTTCCATTTCTCTTTGTATTACTAAGCAATTGGAGTTTATGAGGTGTTGTGCATCTCCCTAGCCTAACCCCTGCTGTTTCTCGCACCTCCTTGACTGTTAGTGGGCCATCTGACTTGTTAGTGTCGCCATGTTAGTAGCAACAAGAATAGAAAGCGTCCTAGCAATTTCTCAATGAAAAGATTCTTGCCACGCTGACATGACTCCAAAGTCTGAGCAATGTATCCCCTGTGAACACCCACCACCAAGATTTCTCCAGCGCTTGAGAGGGAAGACGATAGACTCTCGCAAAGACACAAACAGCTTTGATGCGGGTACTATACTGACATCGCAACAATCACGTGTTTAGTGTTGCCGATCGTGGCTTTTTCACTTCGGCACGCATCAATTGTTTTGGAAAATACTTCATGAAGCTCAAACCCTGATGGCTGGATGTGTTTTAGATCCAGTGAATGCAAAATCCTGTTGTTGCTCGATTGCACCTACCAAAAATCATGGTGATCCATGAGTATTCCACGATCGTACCCTCAACTGTTACCGGGACTTCAACGCAAACTTCTATGGCTGAGATGTCACTCCTCCGCCTCCTCCCTAAGTGGACAGGGATGCGGAGTGTGCGATTGAATGATTTCTTGAACATCGACACTGTGGAGAAATGACAAAGTATCTCGTCTACTGACAAAGTTAGGACTCTGGAGATAACAGCTTGGAGCCCTATGACAACCTCTGACACATTGATCATCTTATTGACGGCATCTAAAAGTGTCTCTACCCTATGTCTGCTAACACGTTGGGATGTTATGCCTAAAAGGGGAGAGAGTGTTAGGTTTTAGACGTACACAAGTCCCTGAACTTCAAGAGTGGGTATCTTTTTCCTTACATTCATGACCCACCGCGTGCTGACCTCAACATTTCTACACTGTCCGCCGAGGGAATTTGGCCACTTGCCTTGAGCTTCAGTGTTTTGAATCTGAAGGTTCCGATACTTTCAACCACTGTCTACAAGGTTCCAATGAAGTATCCTAGTTTACATCAATTTCCCCACACCCTTTAGTCAAATTCATCAACAATGTTAGGCTTTTATAGGCGCAAACCTTGATATTTTTCACGTAACAGATGTACGCAAGTCCCTTATCTCCCCGAGCGGATGTTTGTGTCATTAGAAAAATAGCCCACCACACGTCGAGACTTTGATTTTTACTCCGATGATCGAGGGAAATTCAGCCACCTACCCTCGCCCTCCAGCGATTCCTTCTCCCATGTTCTGACAACTTCGACTAGTTTCGAGGAAAATCAATAGAAGCATCACGACCTTCTGGTCAACTTCTCAACGTATCAAGATTCATCGAGATTTATAAAGATGCATATCACATCTTCCCTATCGATCTTTGAAGCCCCCCGATACCCCGGCGTAGCTTCTCGATCTGGCCACTCACGACGCAACTCCACACATGTCACTCGACCATTGACCCAACGACTCCGACTACATCTCATTTTTAACTCGGCACTTGCATGTAGGTGGTCAGTCATTCTGTCACTTGACATCGAAGTACACTTAACGCTGATTACAAATTGCTCAAGTGTCCCAGATTCGCAAACTGTGTTCTACCTCACAACTCATACCTGTTTACCATCCATGCTCCATTCAGCGTAACACTTGGTATCTGAGTGCAACAGTGCTGGAGAGGCATCTGACTACTTTATTCACCTAGAGGACTACCTCAGACAAGTCGACACCGCATTTCGCACGTCAAAACTGTGCATATTTTAAGACTACGGCGTGAAGCAAGCGAGCGCAACCGACGACCAGTAGCCAGTCTTCAATGTTGACTTCGGCAGTGGAAGAGCAGAATGTGACTATGCATGCAAATCCTGAACTGACAGCGAATTCTGGCGTGGCAGGCTATGCGACAGCTGGGTCAGTCCCGACGGCTCCACATCCAATCTGGCCACGGATCCAACGACGGTAAACCAGCTGTCCCCTTGAGAGCCTCAACGTCAGCAGCATGAACTGCAGGTGGCACCGGACGACAGGCACAGATAAAGAAGGAAGTGGCAAACCATGTTTCGATGCTTGAGGGAATCGACAGCCATCTCCTCCAACAACGCAACATCCTGATGAAGGCTCTTGCACAAGAGGCGGTGCTCTTCAATAGAAACACTCAACTTTCAAACGAGTCCAAGATCAATCCAGCCCCTCTTGAACCCCTTGGTCTAGCAACTTCCAAATGACTAATGGTTTGGATGTGGCTAACAAGCTTGGAGGTACATTTCACTACTGTTGGGGTCAACAGCGATCGGAAAAAAATTGACCTCGCAGTAGCGCTTCTGCGTGGTACATCATTAAGTTGGTGGTCCGACCTAAAGGCCATCCAACGATAGCAGGAGACTGGCAAGGCCTCATTGACGGCCAATGGCACCCGTCTCGCATCATCAACCGTAGGCGTTCTATCCTTGGAGCACATCAACCCACAATAGCAAGACTTGCTGACGCCACCAACCGACTAGAGCAAATTCTTACGCGCAATGCTTGCACGCTTTGGATGGATGAACAAAATCTCTTATGCTTGATACAAACTCAAGGGCCTTCATTAGCAGTCAAGCATGGCAGAGTACACGTGGAAATTCCGAGAGATCGTCGTTGGCAAAGATATCGCCCCTGACGAACTCTGTTTTCAGTACAGCATCAGCCTCAAACAGGACATCCAACAATTGATCGTCATCTTCAGCATCCAAAACGACCTACCACAGATGATCGCAGCAGTAGAAAGGATCGATATCGCCGCGTACAATGCTTGGATCCAGGAATCCTACGGCAGGCGACCCCCGAATCATAACTATCATGGAAATGGAAAAAGCCAGTCCCGGGATTCCTCGACTCCGATGGAAGTGGACGCCGTCAAGCAAAAAGACACGTGAACTTCCTACAACTGCAAGAAAATCAGACACATCGCTCAGAACTATCGAAGCAAACATCAGGCCAAAAGGGGGGAAGTCGCAGACAAATGAGTCAGGAAATGGCAAAGGGCAGGAGTGAAAGGCGAAACTCTTGTCCAAAAGGAGCAATTTGCGCCAAATAATCACCCATCTGAACAGCTCACAAAGCTGTAGAGGGCCTTTGAGATCGCCAAGTTCGACGAGGGGTACAAGGATGACCAACTGGCGATACTGCTAAAAGTGCAACTTGGAGGTTGCAAGAGTCTCAGAATTATACCGGCACTACTGAGGGGCCTCTCACACTTGTGTCAGCAACGACATGGTGCGAAAGCAACTGGGGTGTTTGAAGGAAAAACCGTTGATGGAAGATTGTAGGTACGGAGGCTCCGAGAACCACTACAAGTGCAATTGGGAGAATTGTAGGACGTAAGGCTCTATAGGTCATGTCCGATGAGTGATCACAAAATCATTCTCAGACACGATTTCCCATACTAGCACAATCTGCAGTTCAACTAGAAGAGTGGTGAAGTCTACGTGGAAGTCAACGGCGTCAAAGGACAACTTCTGTATGTGGGCCGGAAGACAGAAACGTTAGAAACAGAAGTAGCTTTGAAAACCGCAACAACCAAGAGGCGACAACCTGTCCAACCAATACCACTCAATGTGGCCAAGCATTGTATACGGCAAGGGGATTGCACGTGGCTCATGCAATTAAAGCCAATGGAGGAAGCGGAAGTGCCAGAAACTCACCGATCGGCCTCATCAGCCTCATCGGCCTCATCGGCATCAACAAAGTTTGCAACAGTTCCCGAGGAGTTCGTACCTCTCATCCAAGGGTGTGAGGACGTCTTCCATGACGAACTCCCATAAACCTTGTCACCTCAATGCGACATCGACCATCGCATCGAACTGAAACCGGGCAGCCGACCCACTGTTTGAGGAGCCTATGGGATGAGCGACCATGAGCTGACCGAGTTGAAGAATCAACTCGATAAGATGCTCTACCAAGGGTTCATCCGCCAGTCCACGTCACCATACTCCACACTAGTACTGTTAAAAAAAAATGAAAACCTGCGATATGCGGATGTGGGTGGACTATTGGGAATTGATCAATGGTACCATCAAGAACTGCTAACCTCTCCAACGTGTGGACGATGTTTTGACCAACTCCGAGGAGCTTGAATTTTCAACAAGATCAACCTACGCAGCCGTTATCACCAGATCCACGTGGCAGACGCAGACATCGGAAAGACGGCATACCTAACACGATACGGACATTTTGAGTTCAAGGTTATGTCATTTGAACTCACAAATGCCCTAGCGACATTCATGGTGGCAATGAAAAGCATTTTCCACCCGTACCTTGATTTTTTTGTCGTGGTATATCTTGACGACATTGTGGTGTACAGTCGCACCCTGGAGGAGCATGATGGACATCTTCGAAAAGTTCTCGAAGCAACACAGAGATAGAATTCTGTTTGAAAACTCTTCAAGTGCGACTTTGTTTGTCGTTTGATCAAGTTTTTTTGTCACGTCATCAACGGAGGATGAATCAATATTGATCCAAAAAAATTGGCAGCAGTCGCTGATCGGCCGATGCCAACCAATGTCTGAGACGTTCAAGTCTTCCTTGCCTTGTACAATTACTACCGATGTTTCCTACAGGACTACGTCCAAGTGTTAGCACCTCTCTCTGACCTCACTCAAAAAGAAAACGAGTGGCAGTGGGGAGACAACAAATAAGAAGCGTTCACTGCTTTGCGGAACGCTTTGACCTCGGCGCTAATCCTACAATTGGCCAATCTAACGATCAACTATGTCATGGCTACAGATTCCTCCAACCGAGCCATTGGCGTGGTTTTCCTATAGGATCATGGCAACGGAGAGCTACCGGTCGCGTATGTATCGCGAAAGTTGCACGGACCAGAACTCAAGTACGCCATACACGAGAAGGAGATACTGGCAGTCATACATGCACTTACGACATGGCAGTGCTATCTTGAATGCCGATGCATCATACGCACCGACCATCATGCACTGAGATATATGAAGATGCAACCGAACCTCAGTAGACATCAAACCGGATGGATGGAATTCATTAAATCCGGGTTCGACTACGATGTTTAGTATCGACTGGGTAAAACCAACCCAGCAGATGCGCTCAGCCGCCGACCAGACTTAATGGCCGAGTCAGCGACACTTGAACTACAGGGAAATCCGTACCTCAAGAAGTTATTCACATGTGGCTACGACCAGCATGGCAAGTATGACCAGTCCAATTTCTTGCATGACGCCCCCTATTGGCGACAACGATTCACTCGCCAGTTGGTCTTACCTCGGAATGATTAACTTTGCCGCATGCTGCTCAAAGAGTGTCACAACACTGGTCCATGTGGACATTTTGGAGAAGACAAGATGCTAAAGAAGCTAGCAAACTACTACTGGTGGAACAAGATGCAAACCGACGTGACCAAATTTTGCAAACCATGTGACACGTGTCAGCGACGACAATCCCACCGCACGCGGACACCCGGACTTCTCCAACCGCTCCCCATTCCGACGGAACCGTGGACGGACATCTCCATGGAATTCGTCAGTGGACTACCGGTCATACCCGAGGGATATGGCTCAATCCTCGTGATCATCGACAGGTTCTCCAAAATTTCCCACTTCATCCCGACAACAACCACCGTCACCACCGAAGGCACAATACAGCTATTTTGAATTAGCATCATATGGCTACATGATGTACGGAGAACCATCGCAAGCGACAAAGACGGTCGACTCTCTAGGATAGTCGGATCCAACTTTCCACGGCATTTCACCCTCAAACCAATGGCCAAACCGAGCGCACCAATTTGACGCTCGCTTCTTCGAACATCATGTGAGCCACACGGGACGGATTGGGCGGCCAAACTGCTGACCACCAAACTCGCATACAACACGGTGACATCTGCCGCAACGAGGAAAACCCCGTTCAAAGTGGTGTATGGCAAACTTCTCGCCACACCAGCCGAACTTCACAGCCAAAGCAACATTCATGTGATTGACATCCAACGCCACGATTCCTCTACCATCTAAGACAAAACTCTAAAAGCGCTCGCAAAGACATAAGCGCCGATGAATAGAGCAGACTACCAACATTGCAGCGACGACATGTTCCCCATTGGCGACAAAGTCCTCCTCAGTTCAACAAACATCAAACTCCACGGAGCCGACTGTTTGAAACTCAAACTCCAATGGTAGGCACCGTTTGAGATCGAGCGCATGCAAACCCTTCTGGTCGCACGGCTCAAACTCCTCGACACTATGCAATTTCATCCGGTGTTCCACATCAGCATGCTTAAGCACTAATGGGACCCCGACAAGAACTTCCTCGACAGGGATGAACCCCCCTCCTCTTGTACAGGTAGACAAGGACACAGAGTAAGTCATCAAGGACATCCTCAGCCTTCAATAACGTGGCAAGACGATAGAATATCTTGTTCAGTGGCACGACTACGACTCGACGTCCGACATTTGGGAACCCTACGACAACCTCCGTGACGTCAATCATCTGATAGACAGGTATAATCGTCGTCATCGAGCTACATCTGTATGCACCCCGGGACGTCGTGGCTTTAAGGGGGGAAATGATATGTACAAGACATACACGAGTCCCTAACCTCTACGAGTGGGCATCTCTGTCATTACACCAATAGCCCAACGCGCGTCAAGACCTTGATCTTCACTCCAGCAATTGAGGGCAGTTAAGCAACCTGCCCTCCCCCTCCGACGATTCCTTCTAACACGTTTTGACAGTTTCGACCACTTCCAAGAAACATCGACAGAATCATTACGACCTTTTGGTTGACTTCTCAGAGCATCAAGGTTTATCGAGATCTGTAAAGATGCTTCTCGCACCTTCGCCGTTGATTTTCGAAGGCCCCGATTTTTCTGCAAAGCTTTCTTATAGGACGGAGTAGTAACATACCCACCGTTTTGCCCACAAAGTAGCGGTGTCCATAGTCAAAAATGAAAAGACCGCGCTGTCCATAGTTGAAAACAAAAAAGCCGGCGATGTCCATAATCACAAAAATAATGATAGCAGTGCCCATGTTTTTCGTCGTGTGAGCGAAAACGGGCATGCCTGGTACATTTCATGTATGTAACACATTGGGCATGGATTTTGACTTTGAGCTTCACCGGCCATCGCAAGCTTGCAAGCGGAGTTTCGCGGCGAAACCTCCTTGCGAGTTCCTGATGACCCTGCCAAGCCCCCCATAAAAACCAAGGGGTTTATCGTTGGTTTGGGGGGGTTTGAAGGATTTTGCACACGCTGTGATGGACGAAAGGGCATCTACCGGGCCCTGCTACCGCAGGGCCCAGTAGGTGTCCGGGCGAGAAAAGAATAAAACCCAAACCCCATAGTGTAACTGTAGCGTATGCATCATTTCTATGGTTAAAAATGGTCATTAAATGTTTATCAGGTGCTTTGGGTACTCGAGGTTCAAGTTTCGAGGAGCCAAAATCCCGGAAAAATATAAATGGGCTAGAGTCTGGTTCGACTCTAGCCTGGAAAATAATCCTTGGTCGGATTTGAGGCGAAAGGAGTGTCGCGATGGAAAATGCATCGTGTCAGTCCTCCTCCACTCCTAGAATGATGCTAGGGTCCTGTTTCCAGTGTGGCAATGCCACGTTGAAGAAGTAGGATTAGGTTGCATGTTTACAAATATGCCCTATGATGACTACGTCCATTCGTAGCACGGTTCGTCTCAGCCAAAATGGCTGAGGCGACCATTCGCTCCCTCCCCGGAGATGACTTTGGTGCAGTAGTTAGTCATAGAACAGACCACATCTGTTCTGTTGGTATCAGAGCCAGAGCTTTCGCGAGAGAAACAAAAAGGGAAAGTGTCGAACACACTCGGACATCGGATCTTTACATCGACGGACAACATCACCCGACCGCAACAAATGCATGAATGTTTGGACTGTTCGTCCAAATGTCGCCCCATCGGCGGTGCGAGTTGGGGCTCTCAGCCTCGAGAGCGAGCTCATGGGAGAGCTCAACGCGCCCCGATGTCCAAAAAAAAATGAATGAGGCGGATGGAGTCACCAAACGCCGCCCGACCGGCTATGTTGGACCGAGCTCGTCGAGAGCTCGTCCAGCCGAGAGCTGAGGCGAGATTGGAGGTGGGGGAGTGTCTCTCCCCCACTGCACTGCCCCGATGTTAGAATGCTCACGTTGAGAGGAGAGGGGCGAACCACTTGCTCTGCCCCGCCATACTTGGACAGCGCTGAGGGGGGAGGGGAGGGCCAGCCCCCCCTTCTCCCCCTCGTTCGTGATGCCGAAAGCGCCAAGGGGGAGGAGAGGAGAAGGCCTTCTCTCCCCCTCATCCAGGGCGCCGACAGCCCCGAGGGAGAGGAGAGGGATGACTCCCCCCCTCTCTCCCTCGTCCATGGCACCGACTGCGCCGAGGGGGAGGAGAGGGACGAACCCCCCTCTACCCCTCGTTCATTGCGTCGACAGCGCCGAGGGTGAGGAGAGGGACGACTTCCACCCTCTCCCCCTCATCCATGGCACCGACGGCGCCGAGGGTGAGGAGAGGGGCGAGCTCCCCCCCTCTCCCCCTTGTCCATTGCCCGGACGACTCCAAGGGGGAGGAGAGGGTTGAGCCTCTCCCTCTCTCTCCCCCTCATAAATTGCGCCGACGGTGCCGCGGGGGAGGAGAGGGTTGAGCCTCTCCCTCCCTCTCCCACTCGGCCACAGCACCGACGGCGCATAGACGCCAAGGGGGAGGAGAGAGGGTGATCCCTCTCCCTTTCCCTCTAACATGGGCCGATGGCCCAAGGGGGGGGAGAGGGGGGCATCTCCCCTCTCTCCCCTCGGGAAGAGGGAGGAGAGGAGACGACATCCCCTCTCCACCCCCCCTTCCGCTCTGACGTGGGGTGACGGCCCAACGGGGGGGAGAGGGGAGGCGTCCCTCTCTTCACCCCCCCCTCATGAGCTTGACAGCCCAAGGGGGAGGTAACGGGACGAACTCCTCAGTCCTTCTCTCACATAGGCCGACAGCCTTAGAAGGAAAGAGGACAGGAAACTTCCTCCGTCCTCCCTCTGCGTCGTAGGGAATCGCCGTAAGCGCAAACGTTACAAGCGCAAATGCGCTTACAAACTGCGTTGTAATTGCTTATGCTTTAGTGAAAAGTGTGCACGAGTGGCGCAGCTGGTAACGAACACGGAGTACAAGTCAGAGGTGGAATGATTAAATCGCACGGACTCTACTTAAATCTTTTGCTCGAAATACCTTCTGTTTTGGACCCGGTCAGTTCCACATGAAACGAAGGATGGTTCCTTCGTTTGGCGTCTGTTTTGCACGCCGTAAAAACATATTTGAAGCTCAGACCAAGCTCCAAATTTAGGTTAAATAAAAACATTTTTTTCCAAAAATTTGAATACATCTAAGTGCAACCAACACTAGAGACGAGGACGATTTCCTCGTTTGGACACGATGTCTGGCCTTGTTGGCCGTGGATTTGCCACTGTAAAAAGCGGCATGGAGCTCATCCTAGGCTCTAAAATACATTGAGAAGTTTCTCAACCATTTTCTTCAATGTTTTCATGTTCTTGGAAAAAAGGGAAGATCGACAGTTTTCCTAACACACCAGCGTGTGACTCTTGGAAGATTCCAAGCATGAAACGAAAACGGCACTTGATGTGCCATAATTCTGTTCATTTTTCATAGGTCCTCAAGTTGAGGAATTCTATGCTGAACGTTTACAGAAATGTTCAAAACGGTGAAAACGTTTGTGGTCGAACCTGAGAGTGCAGTCAAGTTGACCATGGGTTTTGACGCAGAAATCTAAAAGCTCTGGTTGAGCTCTTCCGAAAATCACTAGTTTCAAATTTTTTTTTCTGTTCCAAAGCACAAAAGGAGGAAAACCGACGGTTTTCCATGTCTTGAATGGAACTTGCTTGGAAAGGTTTTCATGCGAGAAATTTAGCAGCGACAATGCCAATTTTTCTGAGTTAACCTCAAAGTTTGGGGTATTGCGTGAGAAAACCTGGAAGGGGTGATCGTCAAGAGCCATGCATGGCTCAACACGCGTCATACATGCGCTAAAGATTTTTATTTGCGCAAAAGAGCCACTACGGCACCGGGGTGCAAAACCACAACAGTGACGTACATCGAGACAAGTTCTCGATCTTTTTTATTACAAAAGAAAGCAATGTACGTGCTGTGACCACTCGACAACTCACCTACTCGTTGCAGCAATGCAAAATGTGCAGACAACACAAAATGAGTGTCGATTGCACGGTTACACGGGCGTCGACCACATCATCGACGTAAGTGCTGATTGCACTATGGGCAAAAGCACAAGTGCTGGTAGTAGAAATTTTCCCGGCGTCGAACACACCAGTGAAGAAGTGCTAGTTTCACTTTAATCACGGATGCCGAAAGCATTCGTAATGCTAGTGCCGAACGCACTGTTCATGGTTTGCAGAGGTATGACCAAAACAAATGCAGATTGTGTATCCGTGTGGGTATCAATTGCACCAAGAACGTTGGATAAGTCATTTCTGAATGGATTTTGAAAGAATGAGAGCGCTAGTGCTTATCGCACTTAAAACACAAATGCGATGGTGAAAACTCACTCGTGACGGTCGATTGACAAGTGCCGGTTGCACCTGGAATATGACCAACGTGGAAAAGGCAACTGTAGCATTCACGTAAGTGCCGAACGCACAATTCCTATGAGCGTTGAATGTATGACCAACAAGTACGGCGGTAAAATCGCGTGCCGGCATACCTTTGTCATAAGCACCGATTGCACGAGTGCCAAATGCACCGTTGTCTAAACGCCGATTGCACCATTGATAAGAGCTGCGGGCTGCACTCTTGTCATGGGTGTCGAATGCACCACTAATACGAGTGTCAAACGCACTATGGCCATGATTTCTGGTTGGACTAGCTATGCTAGTGTTGATGGTACAACACATGATAAAAGATGCCGATTGCAACGATAGCATGGGTGCCGATAGCAACCCGTTGTATCAACTAGCAAGAACTAGCCAGCTCGTTACCTCGTCAAGCTAGCTTGTGATAGACCACCAAACAAAAGCATGCGTTCTATGCACGGGGTGGTTCTATGGGCAATTGCATCAAGTGCGTTATTCAAAGCACCGAAAACACGTCGTTTGACGTTTGCAAGGCATGTCGACGAAGTTGAGGATGGTCATACTGTCAAATTCCTCACATAGCTAATCAACAGGCATGTCCGGAAGCAATCACGGACGGCTATGGTGATCAGATTTATGTCCGAACGGCGTAACAAAAACATGGCGATCTCGATCGTCACCAACGGTGACGAACATTAGGAGTTAACTTCGCCCTGCCGGTACCAGTATGGGAAGGTACTTCCGTAAAAAGTACGGACCAATCTTTTTACGCATGAATCACGTGTGACGAGGACGATTTCCTAAAAAATGGACCATGCTAAAGGTGGACGAACTCCTCCCTGTCCATAGATGGATCGTGCTACAAAATCCCAGTCGGTTGAGCACCAATTCCAACATATGCACGGCTTGCATGACCGCAAGGGGTATGGGCGCATGACCAAGTACCAGATTCAGCCCACTTTTCAATGGATCGTGGTATGCGATTCATGCCATTGAAATTCAACCACGTGAAGTTGGGTACACGGCATGCGTGGAATACGTGCACGACATGCACAAAAACCTTATCCACTAACTGCTCGTGCGTCGATCACGGCATCCAGTTATGGATAAGTTGGACGGACGAATGATCACAACAGTTTTGTGACATTTGAAAGAGTTGATGATATCAGCTGATGTTTTGGATAAAATGGCGACACCATTTCACTAAATAAGTTGTTTAGTGGACGCAGGACGTGTGCTACAACAGTCGCACGTCCCATTGTGGTACAATGTTCAAAGGCAAACGCGATCGTTTCATGACATAGCCTGTGTCATGGATATGTCACGAGATGTAAGAGAGACCTGGTGTGTTAGCACGCCTGCTTCAATCCTCGAGGATTGACTTCGTGTCGCCTGTACGCAGTGTGTACTGGATGCATCTATAACGTTCGGAGGTTCTGTGCATCATCACTCATAGCCGATGGAAACATCGGTCCGTGATTGAAAACGTCAAGGATGATAGATACAAGTCGATGTACCCGACAATAAAAAGGTACATCAGTGTACCGACAACCCTGTTCAAAAGACAAGGATACTTGTGAGTGGGGGTTGTAAATGTGCCAGCGAGTGATAGAGACTCTTCTATGGGTCCTGTACGGTTTAAGACGACGTAGTGCGGTGGTCAAAGACTGTAAGAGTCACTCTCTGGCGTATGACAAGATCGACTCAATGTCGAAAGTGAACAAATTTGAAGGCGACACCTTCATTGCACCATCACTCGGCGAGTGAACATGTCATGGACTTTGATAGACAAAAGTACATAAACCGATGTCGATGACATAAATTCTTCCACATTTCGGTGAAAATCCATCTCAGAGAAGGTGAGCGACACTCATTTTCTACTAATGGTGTTTTAGATAACTATGAGGATCTCATAGATTTCTACAAACAACTACGACATAGTTGAGATCACGTCAAGGTCTAGGTTTTGTGCTCAAAGCTGATGACCATGGAGACAATCTATAAGCCAATAGCCTTAATCTAACAGTGTGTTAGCACCTACATCTTGGTGGTCCGACCGACCACATAACGAGCCATAATCAACATTGAGGCAAAATAATGACCAGTGTGTCGTAACTAAATGTTGATATAAGGAATCTTCAAGATGAACCTTGAGAAACAATATTTCTCATCAGATTCTTTTTATGTTTGGAGAGACGTCTCAAAGTTGAGGGCATTATGACATGCTACACTTGTCGTGTACGTCACGCTCTTTAAACATCACGTGGTTAGATTCTGATCATACCAAAGGCATGGTGTAGCCCTGCCTATCGAATCTGTTTGTACAAAACCAATCTCCGAGAGAGATCATAATGACTATGGTGTAGTCGAACCCTGCTTCACTAACCCGAAAGGTCGTGGTGAAGTGACTCAAGCCCCTTGGTTTTGGGGATGATTTCATTGATGAACATTGCCTAATGCATGTATAATACATTTTGGATGTCGTTACGGTCATGTAAAAGATTGTGGTGGTTTGTTTGATGTCTTTGATGGGGCCGATACCCTCTATAAGTGCCTCGGATACGGCATATGAAAACTACTATATTAAGTTGAAGTACCAAATGTACGCAATATAAGGCATTGAAGCAACACGGATTGTTGCAACTTGGCAACCACAATCCATTGACGGGTCCTCGAATGCAACCCTTGGACACGATTACACAATCGTAAAAGATTTACAAACTCGTTGTTCCATGATCACTCGATGCGATTCGGAAGTGTTCTATCACAATCACACGGATTTGACACCCGAAAGGTGTTCTTCCAATTTGTACTGCAATGATTGTGATCATGGTACACCCGTTTGGTGAATACCATACGATGAATACTTCGTTTGTGGATAGAATCCATGGTCCTTGAGATCGACTATCTTAGCTAACCTAGTTCAAAAGTAGCCCGCTATTAACAGGGACGTGAGCGGCAGCCTTCGGTACCATTTCAGGCAGAAATGAGGGGATGATGATTGAGACCAAGATCATCTAGGTTGGAGCATTGCCATGTCCAGTGATGGAATTTGACGGTAACTATGCATGCCAGGCAACCGATGCCGTCTCCTTCAAAGATGGGTGCAATCTTTGAAATGAAAAACAAGTGTGCTCAGTAACCCTGTCTTAGGGCCTTGGTGCCCCCCAACCCTAAGATAAAGCTAGCATGCGAGTTGCATGGGCGTAGTGGAGCTGGTTTAGTTCAGCCAACCAACCCACAAGTGCTGAAGGAGGTCTAGTGGACCTTCGCATGGCCATGAACACGTGGTTGCAACCCGAGAGGACTGATGTCTAGATACTGGGTTGCACGTACTAACAATGCTGTGGGGAGGTACCACATTGGCAACATCCCCTCGGAAGATATCATGTCCGAACGACATGGGGAGTGTTGTGTGGACCTGGACAATTTTTGCAGGGACGCCTGGTTAATCCGTCGAAGAAACGCTCCTTGCAAAAGGGGAGGAGGTGTCGCCACAACAGTTTGTTGAACACGTACCACACGGAATGTAGGAAAATTCATCCTATGTACTCTCTTCCAAACTGGTAAGACATTGTTGACAATGTACTTCCCAAAAGGCATCGACTATGCCATCGATACTCACGTATGATGACTATTTGTTAAAGACCCACTAACACTTGTGAAAGCGTACAAGGATTGTATGCGTCTCATCTTGGCAAGGACCAAGGCATCACGCGATCAACACAGGATGTTGTATGCAAAATGACCGATATCACAGAACCGACAAGTGTGTGGCTAATTATGCGTGAACGTGACGCAACCGTGATGCGGATGACAAGAGTTCACACTTGTGATCTTTTTTGCGTTTCTTGTCACATGGTTTTCATCATGAAGTACGCGACGATCAAACCTCCGTGAGGAAAGACAAACCGGGATGGTTCGAAGCAAAGGGGGAGGAATGTAGCGTACTGGCCATTTTTATGGTTAAAAATGGTCGTTAAATGTTTATCGGGTACTTTCGGTACTCGAGGCTCAAGTTTCGAGGAGCCAAAATCCCGGAAAATGTATTGGGCTAGAGTCTGGTCCGACTATAGCCTGGAAAACAATCCTTGGTTGGATTCGAGGTGACAGGAGTGTCACAATGGAAAATGCATCGTGTCACTCCTCCACTCCTATAGTGACGCTAGGGTCTTGTTTCTAACGTGGCAATGCCACATAGAAGAAGTAGGATTAGGTTGCATGTTTACAAACATGCCCTATGACGACTACGTCCAATCATGGCGCGGTTCGTCTCGGCCAAAATAGCTGAGGCGACCATTCGCTCCCTCTTCATAGACGACTGTTTTGAGGGCCTACATTTTCGTTCAGTAATTAGTCGCAAAACAGACCATCTCTGTTACGATAACTAGGGGGGTTGTTGGATATTAGGAGGTGGTTTTTGAGATGTGTCACATGTGTGTTATATCTGTCTGGCGCCACTACCGCAGGGCCCGGCAGATGCACGGGCAAGTAAAAAATGAAGCCCAACCCCCCCACAGTAACTAGGGGGTTTGTCAGATATTGGGGGGGGGTGCGAGATGCGGCTCACCTTGTTGCGAGTTTTGGAGGTCGCAAGTGCGAACTCCGAAACACGTGACAAGGTTACTTATGACATTGGCGATGCCAGTGTCAACGTCCCCCATTTTGCCCTCGAAGTCGGCGAAGTCCGACTTCGAGGGCGTGGGTACAATTGGTTTTTTGTTGCGTTTTCTCTCGCACACCCAAAAACACGGGCGCCGCTGTCATGTCATTTTCGACTATGGACAACGCCGTCTTTCCGTTCTTTACTCTGGACACCGCTGTCAGTTCGTTGGGCCAAATAGCTCACATACCCATAACACGCAAAGTGTGACTCTGATCTGCCCGGTGGCGGCAAAAAAATTACTCAAGAGCCCAGTCGAAAATCATGCTCGCTCGCGGCATGCGTAAACGGGCGAGTATGAAAGAACCCTGCATGCGGAGATCGCTCCCTCGCGATCGAGCGAAAACACCCTTCTTTCGTTTTGGATTTTTTTTGTGAACGCAAACCTATCATTTAAACACACAAACCGCATTCAAACCATACCCTGAATTACATTCGAGGTTTTAGGGTTTTGTTTTTGTACGGGCTCCTGCTGGGCCCCGCGGTAGCAGGGCCCAGCAGATTCCCTTTCAACGCATGGGGAGTCTCGAACTCCCCTCAAACTCTAAACAAACCTCCCCCCGCTAGTATCACACACCCTTCGACGAAAGGGTCTGTGATACTAACGGAGGGCGCAGCATACCATGCGTCGTCAGCGCATGGCTTGTGGTCTCGGCATGCATTTTTGTCTATTTTCCTTGTTACTGGCGTGGCGGTAGCGGCGGCTGATGGGTAGTTAGGTTTTTTCTCGCTGGACGACGGGCGGATCAGTTTTATATTTATACTATTCGGGTATCTCGTGACCGAACCCAAGTTCGTTTGCGACTATGGACACCGCGGATGTAACAACCGAAACGATGGGCACCAGCGCATTTGTGCCCTTTTTTATATGACCACTCACGACGCGACTCCACACACGTCGCTCGATGGTCGACCCAACAACTCTGACATCTCATTTGTAACTTGACACCTGTACATATGTGTTCAGTCATTCCAACCCTTGACATCGAAATAAACTTACCGCAAATTAAACATTGTTCAGGTGTCCAAACTTCTTAAACCGAGTTCTACATCGCATCTCACACCTGTTCATCATCCACGCCCCCTTCGGCATAACAATATTCTCAAAACCCTCTGAATTCTTGGCGGAGTTGCTTGAAGTGACCAGACAAAATGCGATGTCGCATGCGTCACTCAACTCAAGCAGCAAAGACCCAACACATGCCCGAATCCTATTCCCTTCGCAGTGTTCGCACGCTCGACATCTTCGACACTTGTCATTAAAGTATAGCTATTGCTTCAGAAGAAGTTATCCATTCGTCCCAATTCCTTTCCTTTTCTTGAACTCCACATCCCATCCCTGTGAACCATCTGTGTTTTGTTTGGCGTAACTAGTGCTGAGCAATCGAAAGGAGTTCTTTGGGGCACGAATGAAGGTTAATGGTTTCAAACCTGTGCTGTCGAAACACGGGCCCAAAAAAGGGGGCATGATAACACTTAGAGGCAATCCTCGAGGGGGTTGGTGACACCTTACCCATCGAACAACTTTTATTCAAGCCACTCGTGTGACCTAAGAAATAGTACTACCCCTACTCCCTTCACCATGCTTGATGAGGGGCATGCAACGTCAATTGAGTGAAGCGAGGTGAAGCATGTTGACCCCCCTCGCGATTCTTGCTTCCACGTGAGAATCGTGATCGAGGGATGAGCTCTTTCTTCTTTTTCCCTTTTTTCTTTCCGACACGCAACCCCTAGTCTAGTGTACGGGTTTTGTATGTTTTACGCGGGCGGAGCCCGCGCAAAACATAGAAAACCCTAAATCAAACTCTACATGAAAATAGGAGGTTTGCATGTCGATAGAAAACAAAGAGCTTATCGCTCGATCCCGATTGAGCGAAAACGCCCGTTTTCGAGATCGAGCAGATGCGCTCGTTGATTTTTCACATTCGCAAAAAATAGAGTTTTTTCATGAAAAAAACGAGTCAAAACCTACCTTGAATCACATTCGGGGATCTAGGATTTTTTTTTTTGCGCATGCTTTTGCGTGGCCCTTAGGTAGCGGCGCCCAGCAGGTTCCCTTTTAGCGCATGGGGAGTCTCGGACCCCCAATGCAAACCACATGCAAAACCCCGATAAAAAATTCACAAGCCCCTCAATAGAGGGGTTTGTGAATGTGCAACAAAATTGTGAACTTCAGCATGTCAGCGCTAGATCGCATGCAGCCTAGAAATGCTGAAATTTCACAAGTTTTTCAGGTTAAGTGTTATTTTCTCGGGAAATAGGTTAGAATACTGTTATCATTCCGAACGTTGGATAAGACGCTCATATTCTTGCGATCGTCGGGCTGGGCATACACACAATCGAATTTCATGGGTAACTTCTACATGTACACAAAATGACCCGTTCCGACGAGCACAGCTCAACTCCCTATCGCTGTAAATGTATTTGCAGGAGTTCAGGACAATAATGACGCCGCCTCGAGAAAACCCAACGGCATGAGTTTGTCATGCGATTGGGATCGAGGCGATAATTATGGTTGTATTCAGCATATACCGTGTTTCCAGTCTAGTACCTTGCGGACGATTGTAGGCCGACATGAGTAGCAAACCTGGAATGCCTAATTGTGTTTGCTGACCTCTGGTGTAATGTTGCCAAAAGTCGCCGAACCAGCAAACATAAACAGCAAGCGGGATGTAGGGGTGCTTTTGCCGTGTCGTTCGAAGAAAGTTATGAGAGATAACGTTTCTGAAATCCACCATTTCGACAGCAGACACTTGCACTTTCAACATTCGAACCCCGCCCTGAGACGTCGTCTGTATTTTCGACGGTCAATGTGTCGCGTTCAATTGTGGAAATAACCCCGAACGAATGTCCTACTTCAGTGCTTACGTTCCTGGTTCACTACGATGCGCGCCATCGCGTCCATCTCTATCTCTGTCTGTCCCTCCCTCCATTCATCTGCCTCATCTCTCTCTCTCTCTCTCTCTCTCTCTCTCTCTCTCTCCGTGTCTGTCCTGGTGTAGGCCCATTTGACCAGTCGGCCGAAGTCGTCTCCGGATAGAAACAGGACTTTGGGCACCGAGCTTCCGAAGGCGCGCCGCAGGCAACAAACGCGTTCGTGCGCCGTCGCGTCTAACTTCAATGGCCCGATGAACTACGATCTCCCTCTCTCCTTCCTTCCTCTTCCTACGCCATTTTCTTGTCGGCGAAATTCTGTACCACAGCGTTGCGTGTTTTTGCCATGGTGACCCTGAGGATGGTGTTGGAGAACCACTGCCGCCGAATCTCTCCCTGACGACTTCTGTGTTGCTGAACGCGTCATGTTGTCTTTCGAATCCATCCCCCAAGGTGGCATCCCCTTCCCCGCGTCCAGCCAGCTACAGAAGGCGGGCCCACCAGTGGAAGTTCTGAGGCCAACGCGCACTAGTCACCTTCTTCCCCCCCCCCACCGTATCGCCTGGCCGAACATATCATTTTTCTCTCCACCGCGTGGCCTGGTCCGTCGGTGAGGAACATCCTTGGGAGCCGCAGACAGCTCGCTTACACCGTGGCAGGCCGGACCGCGCCAAGCCAGCTTCGCCGTGAGGCGGGGGTGGCGGCGGAGGCGGGGGGAGGGGACGATAGGACCACGCAGCTCTTCAGTGGAAAGCCCCCCCNCCCCCCCCCTCCCCCCACACCCAACCCTGCAATCCATTCGCCCGCGACCTCCGACGCAGCGCACGAAGCAGCATAAATGGGCAGGCGCAAGACAGGCAATCCAACCGCAGCAGCCGTCGCCATCCTCGTCCCCACTCTGGTCTCGCAATCCGGGCATACTGTCTGCGCCGACGCACTGTCGCCTCTTCCCTCAGTTTCATTGCTCCTGCTCCGTCAGGACCCCTGCATCGTCCGATTCCGCCCCTCTCGACGAGCTGGCTGGCCCCAACTTCCGACCCTCATTCCGTAAAGTAACGAAGTCTTCCGCAGCAGCAGCAGCAGCAGCAGCAGCAGCAGCAGCAGCATCAGTAGCAGCAGCAGCAGGGGTAGCAGCGGCGGCGCGCAGCAACTGAAGGGGCTAGAGCTGCCAGTTTAGCTACTGGACTACCACCTACTCATCAGGCCGTCACAAACCGTGTTACCGAACCGTCCTCACATATCCATAAACCATTACGCACCTCGCCTCGGCTCCACTTCCCCCCTTTCCCTCCCCTGCTCTTCCCCCGCCGCCCCTCCTTGCGAGCCGCGTTGCAATGGCGCTTCGAACCTTACACACTTGTGGGCTCTCTGCGCGCCAAACGCTGCTGCCGGCACCGCTGCTACTGATGCTGGTGACGGTTGTGGTGCTGTTGGGGACTGCGGCGGCGGCGGCCGCGGCCGCCGCGTGCGCGGGGCGCGAGCGCAACATCCTTGTGATTGGCGCGGGAGTGTCCGGTGCAGCTGCCGCATACAACATCACCCTCTCTAACCCTTGCTTCAAGGTGGGCGGGTGGGTGTGTGTCTGTGCGTGTGCGTGCGCATATGTGTGTGTGTGTGTGTGTGTGTGTGTGTGTGTGTGTTTCTGTTTGTCT